>LQRL01084040.1:0-11423 GCA_001703475.1 Hydroides elegans | reverse complement strand
GGGGGGATTGGCATAGCCGGCTTATATTGAGGGGTGTTATCGAAGGGGGGGGGGGGCTTTTTGCCGGAGGGATTGGGGTTTCTACTCTAGATCCCTAAATACAAACGGACGCCACACTCACCAGAGAAATATTAAATGATAACGTGAATGCTCGCATTTTATTATCAATTTTTTGTTTAACCACTTTGGAAAATGCAAATTCATATTTATTTGTGTTGCAGCTGAGTAACTAATTTGATGTTGGATCAATTTTGACGTAAGAATCATGCATATAACAAAGTCCATATTATCATCCCCATTGGCTATGAAATCCATTTCTTATTCACTATATGTGTATGTAATTTTGCAAACAATTATGGATAATCATTTCATATGATACAATTTAACGCGCATTTTAAGAATTAAATGTAATTTTCCTAGATATATAATTGGAATAATGCATTTTTAATAAACACCATACTAAAACAATACAATTAATATTTTAAAATGAGATGTTCAATTTGATGTACTTGCCCCTGCCCTGCCTTCTGCAAGCGTGAATGAGATAAATATCACACAGATAGTCACAATACGTAGTCGCATCATCTTGATTATTTAATTTTCAAAAGTCCAAACAACTCTGCAAAACTCAAACTGATATTTGTAAGATAATTCACTTTTTATATAAACTTTGTGGGTTTCTTGGTTTCGAAAATACAAGGTGTTTTTTAGCATTTAGATGACAATGATTGATGATAATGTTTGTTTTACATAACGCATAATTATCTTAATGAAGGTCTTTGGCATTGGCCACGAAAGAAATGGGCACTAAAATAAGTTACTGCATTAGATGTCTTAACATGTCTAAGGCCTCGATTACCTAAAACAAGCGATTCACATTGCGATTGTTTTCTTCGTATATCCTATCGATTCTTTCGTGTTATCAATGTGCAATTACTTCGGGGCGATTTACTTCGCCAGTAAAAAATAACCATATATTTTCTATATATATAAATCATAGCTTGATTATTTTCAGAAATGGCAATGTTATCGCACGTGGCGATTTTTTTTTTTTGCAAGGAGCAATATATTTAAAGCAATACTAAATCAGATAAAGGGTGAGAAAATAAAGCCTCAAGATCACTACTACTATAGGAACATGATATGCGCGACCTGTTTAAATGCATTTTAATATAGGTTCTAGTTAGAGTATAAAAATGAAAATTATATCAATGGATTCGAAATTTCGACGATGTTTTTTTGACGTCATTTTCGATAAATTGCATTTTTTGTAATTTGAAATATTACAATTCTACATGATTATCCTGGACCCTTTTTATGGAGAGTTCTTAACCATTGCACATGGAACCAGAATGTTTGGAAGAATATCATAAAATACCGCCACTGTCGACATTACATATTTAGGTTTGTGGGCTATATAAAAAGTCAAACATTCATCGATTTTGTAAACCCTATGAGATGATGTCGTAGACTCTATATGTTTATTCAGAAGACTACCATTTCATTATGTTGTATTCTCCGTTAATGTTATCTATTTGTTTTCCAACACTTTAATGTGTTGGTTGATGAATCTCATATAATGAGCAGAATTTGAAAAAAAAATATTATATTATACAAAAAGGAGGACATACGATACCGAAGGGCGCGATTCTAACTTCTCTTGCCAAAGGCTAAAAATGTATAAACCATAACTCTTACCATCAAACGTTAAACGCAATAAACGCGTTATACGCTAAACGCTAAAGGATAAGGAGAATGGGAAGTTAGAACCGCGCACCACAGTTTGAATTGAATAATCTTAAACTTTAAAATGAAGTAAAACGCAATCCGTTTTCAATCAACCGAATTTGTAAGACGTTGGTATATCGGTTGTCGTACAAATTCGTATGTGTAGGTTTCGATACCAATACCAACGTTGGCAATTCAACCTAAAGTTGACGTCATAGATATGACGTTGTTGTGACGTAGAATTCGGTCGTGCCGTATGTTGGCGCTGCAATATCCTGTTTGAAACCTTATTGATACATAAGCTTATCTTTAATCTCGCCGGGGGGGGGGGGGCTTTTCATATAGCCGTGATTTTGAACTTTGCTTCTGACGATGAAGAAGAGATGGATTTAGATTCAAAACAATTGTTGAGAGATGGTCCCGTTTGCAATGAGTTGAAGTGTCAATAAATCGACCAAAATATTCAATATTTTCTTTGTATCGACTTTCTTTAATTGGCTTATTCTCATTTTGATATGTGCGAACCTACACAATCCAAGGGATAAATATGTGATTGGTCAGGCTCAGTGCTGTTCGATATACATGCCAAACATAACTACAGAATTAAGGGCGGGAACGGAATAGTTGCTCTTATTTACATAGCAATATGTAAAAATAAATTTGTGAAAATCATTTCCTAAATATCAGGATATCATTATAAAAATTCTAAGTAAACATATGTAAAAAAATGTTTGGTATTTCTCCCTCATAGCAATTCATTCGTTCGAAAACCAGGTCGGAGCTTTCATGCTGCTATAGTAGTCATAAATATTTCGAAAAGGTTGGCAAACTGTTAAAGCGACTTTGTGCAATTGGAGCCTAAGGAATAGAACAGACATATAATTATATGACACGTAGCAGGCACTTAATTTGTATTTTTTACATAAAACTTATTGAGTAAATTTACTTTGAAAAATTGAAAGCAAACTTGAAAAGTTATGTACATGTATGGGAAATTGTTATCAATATGTATTTCTGTTAGAATGTATTCTAGACAAATCCATTATCAAATGAAAATAAATCAATATTGGACATGATTAAATATGAAAATGTGCATTAAAATGCAATCAATAATAGTTATCAATCAATTAGTGTTGTGAAAAATAATGTTTAATGTGTGGGAAAACATACTTCACGGCTTTGAAAATTATTCCACGTTTGTTTAATGAACATCATTAAAGTATCTATCTACATACCCGACCGACAATTTATGGCCTATAGAATACACTTTAATGTTTTTGGCGTAAAGTTTATGTGTTTCGACCACGAATTTAATATCCTACGTCATTGTTTCAAATTTCTTCTGAAGGTCTTAAGAAAACTACAACCCACAATCTATTTTCACAAACTTATCACTTATCTTCACTTAGATAGACTAATCTAATTATCAGACGATTGTTTACAACATTTTAGGCAGAAACAGCTCGATGAGTGTTTTTGAAGAAATCATTTTAACTTAACATGTGGGACAATATTTCGTCAAACATACATTTGTATCATAAATGCTTTATGCTGGTAATTGTAATTAATTTGTGAATAATTGTTGTCCCAAAATACTATTTATTGAAGAGCACCTTAATAGCTGTTTCTGGGCAAAGTTATTTCTTAGCGGGTTCCAGCCAATTTGCAACTTTCTAACATGATTTCTACCTTGAATATTTGATAAATGTATTTAGTGCATCTTAAGTCAAACAAAAAATGAGAATAACCATTTAGAAGTTTACTATTTATTTACAATTGTAAACTTATATTTTCACTTCTTATACAAGAGTGTTATGTTTATGATACCAAGTATTTCAATTTTAATAAAATGTGCTCCTTTTCTTTTCCAATCTTTCTTAACCAGCAGAAAAGTTTGAACTGTCTTTGAGAAAAAGACGAATTTTGTTTAATATTTTTTAAAGGATGCTTGGTGCTCCTATAACTTTAAAATAAATATAAGATCACGATTCATACCATGTGGGTATTTAATCAAATTCATTTATTTGAATAAGGACCTGGCCACACGGAAACCTTCTCTAGATTTTTTTCTCATAACAAATAGTGTATTTCAATGTATTCCTTATGAAAATAAAAAAAAAACAAGGGTTTAAACTGGAACCAACTTTTACTGATAAAGTATCCATTTAAAACACGGTATGTATTGGTGTTAACACGAGCAAGCTCATTGGTATAGACGTTTTCTTAGACTAAACACAAGCTCAGCTTATATAGAAACCCATAAATCGTTGCTATGGCAACATCGATTCATACATGCACCATTTAAACATAAATTCTATAAAACTCAAAATAAGCCTAAGCAAAAGAATAATATGTTGAGCGACCTGAGTTACATATTCCCTATGTATAAATGTACACTTACCACAATCAAATAATCAAAATCGGCATACTTTTAATGTGTATAAAATGTCAACAATATATATACTAATCAAAACAATAAAAGTAAAGCAATAACAAATAGCAAACAGCTATTACCAGTGCGTAACATTATCCGAAGGCGACAAAAACCTTCAACTGAAGAAACATCCTTTTATTCCACCGAGTTCGAATACAATGGCTCCATATTCAAGACATTGCTCCGGACAAATCCTGCAAATTGGACAGAATATCTTGCCCATTGGATTGTAGAAATATTCCATGATAACTTTCTCTGGTGCACAGGGAAACGGTCTCGGGAATAAATCGCAATGGTCACTCAGGTCCGATGGACACCCGTTGAATATCGAGCATGTTTGTCGGGCGTGGCGTTCACTAGGGGTGGTTAAATAATCTTCGGAGCTGCCTTTCCGTTCTTCACTCTGACACAAAATAAAAACACACGTTTCAACAAAAAGATATTACAGTTTTATCATTTAAACAATGTTATCGATTATAGATTTTCACAAGGCCAACGGCGAGTTAAATGCCTCCCCGGAAAGCAAGATATTTTACAAATTCAATAGCCAATCTAATTACTGTTAATATGATTGAGAAATGAAATAAATTGTCTCTAAAATATTACATACATGTCGAATCATTTTGACTATCTTTTGGGCCATTCGATGTAGGAGTAAAATAATTTATCACGAAATCACGAAATGATATGGAGAGCCTTATAATTTATCCTTTTCTTACGTTTTCCTTTGCAATTTATGTTACTTGAAAAAGAAGTTGGAAGTGAGTTTACCCTCCTACTTCTACAAGTTGTACATACATGTATGTATAATGAAGAGCACCTCACGAGTTGTTCCTCACAAAATGTGGTCCCCCGTAAATCTCAGATGACTTGAAGAGTTTTAGGATTTTTTTCTGGCTTCTAGATTTGTGCATTTTGAGGACCAATTTTTAAACTAATTTCTTATTTTTGTAATAATTATTTAGATTAATAATTGCAAATAGATTGTCATTGCTTGCATTGTCTTATTACATGTTATTAACTAATTATTATTGGTAATTGAGTTACATTCTATATTCTAGTTTCGCAAGAAGGGGTACGTTGTCTTGTGTTCCAAGCTGGCTAGAAAAGGAAGAACAGCCCTTTTGGCTTGGAAAAAATTAACACCTTTTGGCAAATAGTAACTATTGAACAGGGAAAAGATTGTGTGATTCATCTTAGTAAAGAAGCTTTAATGCGATTATTGTCACGTTTTTTTTTTGCCCTTCTATAATAAAAGCTTGTTACTTACGCTTGTTTCAGCACATGATGAACTCAAAGCAAAAATCAAGCAAACTAATCCTATAGTAAATGTCATTTTCGAACACGGTCAAAAATTTTCGAAATAGTAATTGTAATATGTTGGTGACCTTTTATATTCAAGTAAACACGGAAATATTTCAAAATTTACAAACCATTTGATCTTCGTTTATTGATTGAAATGCCCAAACCGCGCATCGCTTTTTGGCAAGAATCGTTAAAACTCTATTGAATATTAAGATAAAGTATGTTCCTTTTTGTATTATGATTTTTCAGTCGATTTATCATTAGTATCATAAATCAAAATACAAATATAACTTTTTTTTATCTCGATAAGATGGTTGTCCATGGTATCGAACTCGATAACATTTATACCTCAAATACAATATACATTTATGGATATTGATATATTCTCAACCAATAAAATGCTTTTTAATGGGCAGAGAATGCTGTGTACATTTTTCTCAATAGCTGTTTATGTCAGTGTTAATAACCTGAAGGTCTAACATTACCATATTTTTACGAAATATTGAATATAAAACGTGTGTGTCATAACAAAAAGCCCATTGCATATTTTCCAATGACATTAATAGTTTTAAAAGCATGTGTGATTAATGTTAACACATTTATCACTTTGGATAAAGACATAAAATGATTATATTCGCATGAACTATGATAGAACACCATCATTTATCTCAGACCGAGTTTTTACGTACTACTTAATCATTTACACACTCAATAGGTTGCATAGTGTTGGATGATGACGCTTTTATGATTTGAAATATGAAAGATGACTATGAAGAATTATGAAATATGACTATTAAATATGAACTATTTATAGGAAGGAATTTCACACAAATATTTTCTGGGCATTTCAACGCACTTGAAATATATATTATATAATATAAATATTCAGTTGATGGCATTATGTTTCACTTATTTGTTTTCTTGTTTTTTTTATTATTTTTATATTTTTACGATAAGTTTCAAGCCTATTTTCCAACGAAGATATTCGACTCTCGATTACCTGCATATATTATATTTATTAATACATCATGTATTATACTGGTAAACCGATTTAAGTTTTAGCTAATTACTTTTTTGTCTTACACATGCTATCTTTTAAAATTTGCACAATTGTTGGAGAAATGTATATGTTTTTAGGGGAAAATATCTAAAACCTCGAGGTATCGCTCTAAATGGGTGCACACTTGGGAAAATTTCTAGAATCTTAGAAAATATCGTAGTTTCAATGGAAAACTGCACATACGATAATTTTCATTTGGCTTCCAATTTGGGAAAAAAAATGTCTCCATATATTCCAATATGCATTATTAGTATGATGTTTGCACTTGAAGTTCAATTTTCGCAGATTAATGTATAATTAAACAAACATTTATGATCTTGGTTCACGGTTTTTTAGGCTAAGTCCAATCGAAAATACCTAATTTTCGTAGAGGTTACACCTATTTGTGCAAGGCAGAATACAATATAAAATAAATTTGTATTGCACCCTCAAATTTTGAACGCATGTTGATAAACTTTAGCTTGATGGGCTTACCAATTTTTCTAAAAAATAACTTTTATCCCGAAAATTAAACCGGCCGAGAATTATAATTAACATTTCATATGACCATTTTTCATGTTCAATACTATTTAATTTGTAAGAAATTTTGCTGATGACACATTCACTGACAATATAACTAACGATACTTATGCCCTGGAAATAGTTTTTAAACAGCTAGACGTTTTAAAGTTTTAAAGCTGTAGAAATAATACATTGAAAAAACGAATGGTTTATATGGGTCCAGACCGGATGCTGACTCTTATTTTATGTTTTTAACCAATTTTAATAATGTCACATTTCAAATTATATATAATATAAAACAAGTATATGTAATACACGAGGACCTATGTAATAAGCACTTCGTCAATATTTCATTACTGAATGTAGACGTTGGGCATATACTTACTGTATGTCAATATGATTTGCACTTTGATCGCTTTTTGCCCTATTTCAGATGCATATATCATTTATGTCAACGGCGATTCATATACCTGATCGTAAAGCTACCCGTAATTTCCTCTTTGTTATTTCACACTTATTATATTTTGGATAATATATGAATTTACATACAATGGATATGTTTAAATATTAACAAAACACTTTTGTAATAAACAATATTCAAAATGTGACTTAGAACTGTGCTAAACATTAAAGTAAAGCTCGTGTTTCAGACAAGGCGATGAGCACCATGGCAAAAACCAAACCATACGACGTCGTTCTTGTCACCGGTGGCTCGGGCTTCGTAGGTCAACACATTGTGAAGCTGCTTCAAGAAAAGGACAGGGATGTCAAGGAAATCAGGGTGTTTGACAGGGTGCCCTATACCGATAAGCTTGGTAAGATTTATATCAGAATCATATCAGGAACAAAAAAAAAACCCTTTGCATGAAGCTTCATACCGCTTGGTTCAGAACAAAACGTTAGGCCTCAACATTTATGTCGTCTAAACTGCAACATCAAATGCATAGTAGTGTTATTATTGTAAATCTAGTTGATAAATGACTGCTTTTCCTAATTCAAAACAGGTCACACAGGCGCAGTTCCTGTCAAGAGCATAGTCGGTGATTTGCGATCCACGTCCGACTTAAACGAAGCCCTCAAGGGAGTGGGTACGGTGATTCATACTGCGGGTGTTGTCAGTTTCGGGACATTTCCCGATTATGAGGCAATGGAACAAGTCAATGTGCAAGGTAATGTTGTGGCGCAAAACATGAAACATATATTCATGCATAATACATGCATTTATGCACAGAACCCCAAGGTGACAAATAAGTGAATGTTTGTGGCCTGAGAAAATAAACGGTTTTAACAGAAATTGTGCTTATGCTTTATGTGAATCAAATAGATAAGGAGTCCTTAATCACATTTATATTATTCATACAAAATTTGATTTTATTCATTTATTATCTTTGTGCAAATATACCATTAAATGACATATTTGTTTTTTTTTTCTTTATCAAAGGCACAGCAAACATAATCGACAGCTGCGTCCAACAAAATGTCCCTCGACTTATATTCACGTCAACCATCGACGTTGTCATTGGTTACGAAGAAATCATCGATGGAGACGAAACGTTGTCAAGGCCCAAAGAGTTTTTGTTTCCTGGCTACCCGGACACGAAAAGCAGGGCCGAGCGCATGGTGGTGTCGGCAAATGGCATGAAACTAGCCAAGTGTAAGCGAGTATCATATATTTGTACAATGTGCAGATAAAGAAAATATTAACCAGGGGGCAACATGGTATATAATAGTCGTAAGAGGACGCATATTTGAGTGTAAAATATAAGAGTGAACAGGAGCATCCGCCGTTGGCACACCATATGAATACGCGGTTGTATACAACTATGTGTAATAATCTAGATAGAGTTGAAATTCTCGTAAGTCTTAATAGACTGAAAACTTAATCTGAACATAATTTGTGACATAAATTACAATAATTACACTGGTCGACGAATGATAAGTACTTGGAATTCTGGTGATACCCCCTTTTTCGATTTATGCATAGGTGATGGTAATCGATTAAGCACTATGTCCCTCCGGCCAAATGTTATGTTCGGCGAGGGAGATCCTTTCTACATTCCCAATGCCCTACGTGCGGCAAAGAATAACTGTGGTATTCTGCCTCGTATAGGAAACGGCAAGGCACTATTTCAACAGGTATAATCCATTATTGTCTGTTTTACTGTGATAATCTTAGACAAAATCATTACTTCCGCAAAATACAGTATTATGTTAATAACGTTAGTTTGATTCACATTTATAAAATATAACATTGAAATTGTAAATAAAAAAAAGAATGCCACTAAAGCCAGAACTTCCTTACACAGCTTTGTTGTTTAAAATCACGTTTTTTCTTCAGAAATGTGGATTTGGATTCATTTACAATCTTAACATCTAAACACGGTTGGTATATTCTATACCATATCGATTCATAAAAATTTTAAATGCTAGAATATTTGTTTCCTTGTTTTTTTACACATAGTCTTACGTCGGCAACACTGCATGGGCCCACATCTTAGCAGCGCGCACTTTACGCGAAAACCCAGAACTAGGCGGCCAGTGTCTCTTCATCCCGGACGACACACCCATTCGAAACAGCTTCGATCTCCTGGAACCCTTTCTCAATGCATGTGGTTTCAAATTAGCCACATGGAGTATCCCGTATTCCTTGATTTATGGAGCGCTTTATCTCACGGAAAGTGTCATATGGCTGATTTCGCCGCTGTATAGAGTGAATCTGCAAACACCGCTTTGTAGTATGATTTATATCAATAAGACGTATTATTTTAATAGAAAGCGGGCGGAGAAAGTTATAGGTTACACACCTTTGTATAATTATAATGAGAGTCTTGAGAAATCGTTGAAGTATTATTTGGCGATAGAGATATGATTATTTTAAAATTTGAACTTGATATTGAAACATGTAAATTGAAAATATATAGACGGTTGCCTTTTTTGAATATGGAATCCAACAGATTAAAGTTGAATTCGGATCCAGTTCATAATATTAGTTTTGATGAATTGCATTAAAGGAGTTATATCACCATATAGCATTGGTGAATCAAGTTTTGATTATAAGGTGTGATATATTTGTTCCTGTTTACTATTAGCATCCTTGAAATCGATATGTAAGATTTTATTTGTATTAAATATTTTGTATCATAATCATTTTATATCAACTTTGTTTTTGAAGCACCACTCGCTATTTAAATTACTTACCAGGATAAGTACCTGGCAAAACTGAACCTTAGTCGCATTCAGTGCATGATAATGTATCTACCTGTTTTGATTTATTCTATTACAAAATAAATGTTAAATTACTGTTATATTATTAAGTTCGAAAACAAATTTAGTGAAACACAAATAACAATTCAACCGTTGCCAAGACATTATGTTTTATTGTTTTCTTTTTATTTTTTAATATTTATTTGTCCATAGTCAATAATATAATAAGATAAAACTTTTAAATGATCTTATTTTATAATTATCCTAATTATGAACTATTGAGACTGTCTGGGTCACATTTCAATTTTAAAATTTACCCGTAAACAAGTTTGCATAAATACCAACTATAATTTAAACGATTTCAAACAAGGCATTTTATGTCATATATGTCTATTTGCACAAACAATTTTAAAAAATATTAAATTGATTCAATCACAGTTCACAATAAGCAATTCGCATCAAACGCTTTACACAATTATTACATAAATAACAATAGTACCGAATTACACGATTCATTTTGAAAACTGCTATAAACGTTATAAGACCAATAACGCGTCGCAGAGCGGAGCCAGCGTTCTATTTAAGCTGACAAGAAACACGCAAAATCACACAGCACACCACCCAGAGCAGCACAGTCCTGGCGACACATGAAACAATTAAAGCAAAACGCAAAGGCACTTTGCTTGTAATCAAATCGCCAAATTACACCGCCTGGTGGACAAACGACTGTGCCGCACGTCATTTCGTCGCAATATCGGTCGGTTGATGGACATTCTTCGGCTGGTGGACATTCCTCGGTCGGTGGGCAGCTGTTGACTGTAGACGATGATTCCTCTGAACCCAAATCGGTAGACCGCTTGTCACGCTGCAAAAATAATACATATCGTCTGAGCTATCTAATATATGTCATCTCAGCATATACCAACATCATAATGTTTCAGCCAATCCCTGAATGTATGTGCAAAGAATCGAAACGTTGCACACATGTTCAAAAGTTCAATCTTGAAACTCAGGCAGACGTTCATGTTAGCGGGTAGAAAATTAAAAATGCGAAAGGAATCAAAAACACCTGTTATCTTACAAAAATGTCTAGATTATCAATAGTCAAATAAAACATATTTTTAGAGGCGACACAAGGACAATGATTTGAATATACATGATATTTACATGCATACCAACCAGATATATAAT
>LQRL01084038.1:0-14126 GCA_001703475.1 Hydroides elegans | reverse complement strand
AGTAACCATGGTCATTTGATACTTTGTAAATTCGTGTTTTTGTTGTAATTCATTTAACTAGGCCTATTTTCATTGTAATGCATTGTCAAAATGTAAAGCAACCACTAAATAAGAGAGTAATTCCCCTGTGGCACATAACTGCATAACATGAAGGTGACACGGTGGGTATTAGCATATATGACAACAACCAAATGACTAAACTGCTGTATTTTTAACCATCGCAGTGCAAGGCCTCTCTGACATAGGGAAGCTGCTGGGCACCCGACAGGTAGTCATATCAAAATCAACCAAACAATTCTGGCCAAAGAAAAAACGAAATCAGTTTTTAACAAGATAACCATTTAACAGCATTTTAAAAGATAATGCGAAATAAAAACGATTTATTTTATACAAAAAAAACATAGTCAAAATGTAACATAATTTGGCATACATTCAGAAATCATGGAAACTGGCATAATGATGTGCTCTACTCCGATACTATCGGCTTTGGTTTAAGAAACATGTTAACAGATCTATTCGAAGGAAATTAATTTATGTTAAGAAAATATGAACACATATTGGTACTCTTCATCGGGTGCTCTTCAGCTTTTGTTTTTATTCTGTGACAGGCAGTGGAATACAAGATATATTAGTAATAGTGAGAAATCGTTATAAAATAAAGCAATGAAATAAATTTTCAACTGTGATCAAACGCGTTGATGTCATTTCATGGATATGAGACAAATACTGATCTTAACGATTAAAGGATAGGCGGCATTTTGAAAATAGCAAAAACTATATAGAGGCTCTTTCACAGGTGAGTTTGTTTCTTAATATACAAATTGTTTACATATTATATATAATATTGAATTCTCGGACTAGCTTACTAACAATTCTTAAGCTTAATGGAATTCTTTATGTGTATTGTATAACTCACACATAAATATATCTAAATTACTGAAAATGTAGCAGTGAACATTAAATTATGCATATCTAGAATGGTGCATTGTGCTTTTAAGTTATTTTAAGAAATCTGTTAATTACTTGGCTGTATTCAAGCACCTTTCTTTTAAGGTGCAGTACATAGGGGTAAATGCCTTTTGTTACAGGTGGCATATATGCACTCAATTTGAGACATAATATGCTAAGAGGAAATTTAAATGCATAACTTTACGTAAACCATTCTTTGCAATCTTTACATTCTGTAATTGATGGGATAAGACTATTTTCATATTTCCATATTTAAATAATTTAAACACTTTGAACCACTTTCTGGGGGAAAACAACTATAATAAATGAAGTGTGATGGACTTATTAAAGCATCATATCTCAAGCAAAACATTGTTTTCAGTGTAGTTGATTCCAAGTAACATGATTCGAATCATCAAGTCATACGCTTACATCCCGATTTCAGCACATTTATTCATATGCGCGTCCCACTTGGCAAGGCGTACGTAGAGCAACGTCGAAATCTTGTTCCCATTCGGGCTAATAAAACAAGTTTTCTGGTGTCCCGTGGAAATTGTAGACGAGAACGAGGTGTAGAAATATGTGCTGCGTGAAAAAAAGGTGTCTTATATCCTCGCCAACTTCACTCAGCTGCATATATAGACGTCGGCTAAAACAAACGTTGCCGACCATAACGTTTCCTATTTCCCATGTGACAGCCACGAGACATTAGACGTTTTCCGAAACAGAAACAGAACCAATTCGGTTTGGACGTCCGGACGCAGCCGGACGTTTTAGGCCGCGGTTACACAGAGCAAATAAAAAAGCTAGCATTTATTCATACGAACTTTTTAAGTGGTTACACTTGAGCAAAAAGAAGTGAGTAGGCTTGGCAATCGAGGTTTTCTCCTGTTTGCCTGCATTATTTAGAAAAAAAAAACGTTTAGTGAAATGCATGGTGTAAAGTAACTCAAATGTTTTTATTATTGTAAAACCCTCGTTTAAAAAAGCTGCTTTTTCCCGCTAGAAGTTTTTCCCACAGGATTTGTCCTTTATACTAATGTAATATTGACATGAAAAAAAAAAACGCTGTGTAACCACTTTTGTCTAAACAACTCGCTTGCAAAACTACTGCTATTTTGTTTGACACGAGCTTCTATAAAGAAAATAGAGAGGACTAATCCCCGACGTGAAAAACAGCTAGCTCTGTGTAACCGCGGCCATAACGATGTTCGTTCAACATCCGCACTTATGATGCGCCTAACTATAAATTCCATATATAAGTTTGGAAATACAAATATATGGAAACCCTAGTCAAGCACCGCTTCAGGCTTCCACTTCGAAAATATTTACATTTTAAGTGAATCATAAAGTTTACTTAACACTCTAATAACTTAATAAAGAAACACTGAACATTGGTCTTCAATGCACCTAAACAGTATAAAAATGAAAATGAGGATAGAAAATAATTTATAACTTATAAAATAAAAGAAAAGTAAAAAAATACTCTTGACTAATAGCACCCTTCGAAATGGATTCGAAACATAGTCAAATAAGTTACATAATTAAGGTTCATCCTTGCACTAGAATATTTAGATAAAGAACATCTTGCAAATCTAATCAACCCATTTTTTTTAGCACTAACAATCGTTTCAACAATAAAAAAATGTAATATATATTATATTTTTTGAAAATCTGTTTGAATCAAACGCGCAGTTCAGAATCTTGTAGATACGGACTCATCCTTAATAAAATCTAAGATATAAATAATAATAATAATAATAATAATAATGATATGATTTATAGTGCCAATATCTACGAAGTCATATTCAGTGACACTGTTACAATATAGAACTTAAACACAAAAATAAACTAAAACCTATATAAAATACATTATCTGACAAGACTAATTACTGATATGCTTGTAAAAACAAGCGAGTATTTAACATTCTTTTAAAAGCAGTTTACGACGTCTGGGCCCTGATGTGCGACGGGAGCTCGTACCAAAGCTTAGGCGCAATGTTCCCGAAGGCGCGTTGACCATATCGCGCAGTCCTGGACTTTGGAACATACAAAGTCATACAGTCTTGGTTTGAGCGAAGATTTCTGGTCGTTGGATTAGGCTTAAGCAGTTCTTTGAGGTATAGGGGGGCTGCGCCATTCAAACATTTGAATGTGAGAAGAAGGATTTTGAACACAATCCTTTTTTCCACGGGTAGCCAGTGTAGTTCCCGTAGCGCGGGCGTGATATGATCAAACTTTCGGATTCTCAATACAATCCGTGCTGCCATATTCTGAACCCTTTGTAAGCGAGCTATTTGATATTTTGGCATACCGGAAAACAGAGAATTAGCGTAGTCCAACCTCGATGATACAAGGGCATGTATCAATGATTCGCATGCGGATGGGGTATATATTTTCGTATTGCAGATATGTTTCGAAGATGGTACACGCATGTTCTGCATACAGATGAGATATGTTCGTGTAGAGATAGGTATTTGTCGAATATTACGCCGATGTTCCGGGCGGATGAACTAGGGAAAACCGTTTCGCCATCAATATGAATGGGCAGAGCCTCGAATTTGTGCTGGAAGTGGGGAGGGGTAATATATATTACCTCCGTCTTCTCGGCGTTTAATTCTATCAGATTTTGAGTCATCCAATCTTTGATTTCCAAAACGCACAGTTCAATTTTGGACGTCGCATTTGCCAAGTCATCCCTATCTCGAATTACGAACGATATGTATAGCTGCGTGTCGTCGGCGTATATTTCAAACATCAGACCGTGTTTTCGTATAATGTCACCTACCGGGAGCGTATACACTTTGTAGTCCTCAGCCCCGATTAGGGACCCCTGTGGGCCGCCAAACTGTAGAATAACCGACTGCGACGTTGTATCGTTGATCAAAACTCGTTGCGTTCGTTGATGGTGGTAGCTGTCGAACCAGTCTAATGTTGCGACGTGTATGCCGAGGCGGTTCTTCATCCGATCATGTAGTATTTGGTGGTCTATTGTGTCAAATGCCGCGGAGAGATCCAGGCGAATCAGGATCACTCCACGGCTCTGATCCAGCTCACAGGCAATATCATGCTGTATCCTAGTGAGGGCTGTCTCCGTGCTGTGACCGACCCTATAGGCCGATTGGTGTAATTCATGCATATTTTCAGCATTCATGTAACTATCCAATTGGGAAATCGCACATTTTTCTATCACTTTTGACAAAAACGGGATATTAAATTAATTAAAAAGAGCATATAGTAATAAACGGGTGGCGCATGTGTCCTTAAATCATGGTTATCATTTATCTTTTACTTGACATACGGCGTCAACAGTTTTTCAATCCTGTATTTCTTTGTATTTGCTAGTTAAGACATTTTGTATAGAATATTTTAGATATCATGCATTTAAAATGAGTTGATATGATTGAAAAATGTGTAAATATTAAGGATATACCACACAATAAGTGATAATTCTGATTAAAAAAATATTTCTTCGTGGAAAAACAAATGCGTACATAGGAAAATTATATATGTATTTGTATAAACAAATAATATTACTTTAACGCATAATAAGAAGAACGCTTCGAAGCTGCTACCACTTCAGCAAAGGTACATGTAAGATGCATTTCATTGCAGTGCAATTTCATCTAAGTGCTATTAAGATCCGCTGTTCATGTTTATTTTATTGTCATCATAGATGGAAGGGTTTTCGAATGTTTGTTGTAGAAGAAACAGCAGCATTAGTGCACTATTGTGATATTTTCTCAATATACAGTCGCGCGCATTTCTAACTTTTCATGACAAACACTAAACGCTAAACGCTCAAACGCTAAGGATGCGTTCAAACTGATCAAACCAACCTTCAAACCAAGCTTCAACCCACTAAAGTTCGTCGCCTCAACAATATCAAATTTAAGGTTGGTTTGAAGGCACTTCAAACTTAGCTTCAAACCACCTTCAAACCTACCCTCAAACCATCCTTCAAACCAAAAGCGCATATATAAAATCCTGTTGACTCTAGTTGACATCTGGTTTGAAGCAAGTTTGAAGAAGGTTTGAAGGTGGTATAATGGAATAAAATTGTTTATTGTCGCCATGGCCTTAAGCAGTTTGAAGCTAGGTATTTGAAGGTTGGTTTGATCCGTTTAAACGCAACCTAAACGCTACCGTAAAAGCTAAACGTTCAACGCTAAACGCTTAACCATAGTCATCCATATGTGTGATGGTTATGTAAGGACATCATTATTAGTGTTAATCACAACCTCTAGAATGCCTAGGCTATCGAATGAGCTAATATGGCCATTAGAAAGTCATTAACACAATACACTGTCTGCAAAGATATCTGTTTCTTTGGATCTTAATCACCATATCAAATTTATGTGTTTAGATTTTTTTTCTGTTTACTATGCAACAAACATTGTGAGATGCGTGGAAAAACTGACTGACGAGATGTGAAACCCCTGAATATAAGTACAACCCACAGAACGGTCGAAAATCATTTTTCTTTTTCGCTCGGCTTTAACGTTTAACACAGAACGTAAGAGAAATCGAGAAGTTAGGACAGCGCGCCACTGTATGTTAAAAAAAAATATTGCGCATATTTTTTCTTTAATTGCTATATGCATGAGTTTAGTGGAAATTAACTTAATACCGAGGGGTCAGGTGTGGAAACACTCGAACATATATATAGAATATATTTATTAAACTCTATAAATTTCATATGAATGGGTTTCGGTTAGTTTTGTTTTAAGAAAATGATTATCCAAATGTCTTAATGAAAAATAATGGATGGGAAATAACAGCTGAGAGGAATTAGTTTCTTAAGCAACAAATCAATACTTTCATATCAAATTTTTGACCAAACATGTAGAAATGAAACTTAAATTTTATTAAAACAGTAGTTGAATCAAACCAATTCATATAGAGGTTAGTTCAACAACGGATACAATGCTCTTTCGACCCAACCTCTGCTCCAGCGGATCAAACGAAAGAATGTATGCATTTTTCTCGATATTTTTTTCTTAGAATTAAGGACATTAGAAAACTGCTATAAGGTGCAAAATGTAAGAAGATATCAACGGAATTTTATTTTGGAATAAGTTTATTGGAATTTTTTTTTATAACTAGGTTTCTGCTTTGCGTATTTCTATCATTATGCTTAACAGCTTTGTACGGTATGTTTTTCTCATTTCTTAAAAAAATGGGCGGGAGACGTTTTTCATAACATTTGATTTAACCCCATAAAAGAGTCTCGATTCAACAGGATATTCCCACTTGTTTGAAAATCTAAAACAAATTTGAAGAAAGCAGATAAATCTAAAATTAGAAGAGGGTTAAAATTTCTTCTGCATAAACAAAATCACTGATTCAATATTGTTCTTGAAGATTACCATTAATCTGGGGTCACATTAACTTTTTACTGTTGAGGAAAACTGCGCATTTGAATTTTAGATGACGCTTTACAATCTCTTGTTTGAGAATCAAAAACAATTATAGCATAAAATATTGAACATAACAAAATGGCAGAATTAACTTGTTAACTTTCGATTTGCTATGAACTAGGAAAAATTTATGTTCTTCGTATAGCATTTAAATTTTACAGGAAAGAATTTGCCCTATAACCGACTTCATTCTTTCCCTAGAAGGCTAAGACCATCGACCACATCAGCCAACCTTCAGGTGTTAAATTCCTACGGACATTGTCTTGGAAATATATATGCCCTTCATTCAGACACCCAATGATCCAAAAGTGAAAAGGTCCTTTGACCAATCGCATTCTTTTTCAAGGATTCTGAACACATCCGCTAAATCAACCACCCCTCAGTTGTTATTTATCTGGAAATATATCCTCTAATTAGTACATATACTGAATGATCCAAAAGTGAAAATGCCCCACAACAAGGTCACGTATGTCCATATGAATCGGGATGCGTCCGGGTTTATAGGCACGCCCCTATAAATATGGTCGTCCTGAAAAATAGGGACTTTTACCACCTGCTGACCTACCTCCTGTTACACAGGAACCAACCCTGTGCTTATATACGAGAGTTTAGGGGCGCTGGTCAGTATGTTTAACCTACTATATTCTTGTTCAAGGATTCTAAGCCCATCACTCACATCAATCATCCACATCCTTCAACCATGGCGGCCTCCTCGGGACACCGGCCCACGTGGTTGGCGATATTAAGGAACTACTGGCGCTACATCGTCATTGTGCTCGTTCCCATTTTGCTGTTGCCCGTACTCGAGAATATTGGCGGAGCGGTAAGTGGAATATATTGGATATGTTTTTTTGTATATTCAAATGTTTCATTACCGCTCAAAGAAAGTATACAGCAGAAATGACATAGTTTGTTTATTCTTTGTCACTGCTTAAAAGAAAGTAATCTGAGGAAATGCCATTGGTTGTTAATATCTATGTCGTGCTTGTTAATGAATTTTTATTGAAATATTTTATGAGGTATTTTAGAAATAGATGTTGTATGAAAATGCGATGTTGGTACATGAGGAGCATTTTGTTGATGTGAATTATATACTATAAACACTATTCTATTTCTTATGACGGAAAACATTACATATTAATGAGTAAATCATACATGTTAGTAATGTTTTCTCTTCGGCTAATTTTTCCTGTGACTCAGACTTGAATAGGTATTATTTATAAATACATATACTTGTTACAGAAATACATTTCCTGAAACAAATTTTCACATGCGAATTATTAATTACAACAAACTACCTACCTATGTTGATTGATTATTTGATTTTCAGATAATTTAATGAATTAAAGGTAACAGTTTGCAATGATACAAAGCCAATTATTCATGAATGAAGCAATAAGAGTTAATTTTATATTAATCGGTTTTGACTGATGATGACAAAATATTTTAAAAATCAGATCCATGGCTTTATATTATAATGCTCCATCTTCCTCGCTCCCCTCTTCATCCATATAAATGTTCACATGATTTTGTTTGTGCAGAAAGCGAAATGCGGCTACATGATGGCGGTGATGGCAGTGTACTGGGTGTGCGAGGTGATTCCCCTAGGGGCAACGGGACTCATTCCTATCTTTCTAGCGCCGCTATTTGGGCTTCTTACAAGCACGCAGGTCGCCGCAAATTATATGAAGGTAAAACGTCAGTTTTTATTTTGTTTATATCACATGTTCATGTGGAGTTACATTGCTGAGCGGTTTCTTGGTGACCTGTTTCAGTATCATTTTTTTTTCACCCGATGCACTTACTTCTATGTATTTATGTCGAAGTCTTTATTTTGGCAAGTAATGGGTTGCTTGAGCAAGACATTATACGAAACAATTGAAATATCCTGATCTACTTAATATATTTAGTTTCAATGAGTTTAATAATGATGGAACATTTTTTGAGTACTTTGGCATTTTGTTAATTATATTGCGTTGCCAACAGGAAGTGACGGTGATGATGTCGGGCGGGTTGCTGGTGGCGATCGCGGTCGAGAGGAGCAATCTACACAGACGCCTGGCTCTCTCCATTCTGCGGCTCATGGGCACCAGACCAAAATGGTAAGGGGACTTGTTTTTGGGGTTACAGATCTATATATGTTGGTGAGATAGACTTCAAATTAGTAACGTGGTTAGAAATTTTGTCGGCAGTGTTTATGAGTGTTTTCATAGGGTGTGTGGAAATCTATCATTGAAGGATGTGTTGGGTATTTGAATGGATATATATATTCATCGGCTTTGCTGAGGATATGTGAATGTGTGTCATCCCAACTTCCAATTACAAAAAGTTTACGAATTGTTTTTAGCAGATCAAATTTATATTACACTAAACCTACGAGGCTGCGTTTTCATTCTTTGAATATTGAGCCAAATCAATAGTTGAAATGAAACCAATATTCTGTTGGCTTTCATTGAAAAATACAATTAACCATGAATGATGTAGCCATACTTATAATTATCTTAATTATTACTTATATAGACGAAATTGGTGCATAGACAATATATGTATTTTGAACAAAATATAGTTGACAAGTAAATAAAAATATAATGATTGTCTTTAAATTGTGCATTTTATGAGTTAATAGGTGTTTTGGTAGGAACGTTACAAGATATAGATACAAAGTGAAACAGATAATCATTTCAATTTTAATAATCATTACTTTAAGAAAAGATAAAGAAAATATTTAGATGTATTCAAATAACTTTTAGCTCATGACCCTGAGATATTGACGGTTTTTGATTGGATGCCCTAACAGCAATGTTTCGTACCGATGCTCCATTATGCGCCCATATATAATAATTTGCTTGGGTAAACAAATATATAATACATTAGATATAAAATATATTTTATTGCTAATAGATTTTCTAAATATCATGTAAATATTTTGGCAAATAAAAAAATTGGGTAGACCGAATGATGTTACAAAATGGGTAAGTTCAAGTTTCTCGCTCCGAGCACTTCTATCTTCCGGTAACATTTATGATTTAGGGCCTAATCACAATTAAACAATAAATTTATATTATTATAAATTGAACACACTATTATTCGTAACTAAATACTGATGCTATTACTCACAATGTCATACAGTCATACAGTATGGCATGAGATTATAAGATCCCTTCAAATCACCACCATTACGCTTGGCGTTTTAATTTTGACTTAATGTATAATCCAATCCATAAGGGAGAGTTCACTCAATGAGATGTGGATCTTAATCTCGCCTTAGTTACAAACATGCAAACAGGCAAATACGCAAGAAACCGGTTTTTTATATATTTTATACCAATGTCACTTGAATTCAATTGCGCATGATTCAAATATGCGCTATAAATGTTAAGTGACATTTGTATAAACTACATAACAAACGGGGTTCGCGATGTTTTGCCTATTTTTGCCTGAACCCGGCTTTAGACAAATGTCTTAGTGAGCGAATTGAATGTACACTTGCCTATGAACATTTTGTGTACTACCATTTATAGAACAACACCACCATACCATATATCTGGTATCCATCTCGCGCTTCTTCTTTGTCTAGATCTATAAGATCTCCTGGACTTCTATGACCGACTAGATATGTTGAACTCCATACACATTGTTTCAACGCAGACCCCTCTCACTACACACACTCGCAATCGCCTTATTCAGCAACTCAGTCACTGTCTCCAAGGGAACCCTTGTCGTCTGCTCCTCCCTGTTGTCAAGGCTTCCATCGAGACGCGCATGCACATACGCATGCCCGCTCCAGCGCGCTAGTTGCGCCATGTGCCAATTGCCGCGCCCATAGTAAGCAGGAAACATCTCGACGAGCGCCGATGGCTTAGGCATGAGGACGCTAAATGCTAAAGCGGCACCGTGCATGCCGAATAAGATATCCGTGCGGGAGAGAAGAGAGAGTTGTTGCTGCACGGTGAGTTTCTCGAGTTGCACGCCTTTTGCGGTGTGAGTCGGAAACGTGGTGTTGATGTGTCTTAATAATTCAGCTTCGTTGGCGATTTTGCGCGAGACGAGGCCTTTTGGGTTGCGTGGGTGGGCGACGTAGTCATGGCGAAGCACGATGGTTATATGCAGGTTTGAACACAAAGTGGAATTATTATTTTTGGCACGGCTGAAAACAGCGGGACTCTTTGGTTTTGCAGTGCTGCCTAAAATGAACTCGCGAAACTCAGACATGAGCGGTACTTTGCCGAGGTCTGGATCGAGCAGCGGTGAGTTTTTGCGATCGAAGCGCCATGATAGTTGATCGATATGGACTATTTCATGTATATCGTGCATCCGTTGAACTGAGTTGAATGACCGCCAGAGGTCATCGAGTGCACCACGTGGTCGAGCGTCCAATAAGATGATATTGGTTGCGTGGGCTGTGTAGTTGAGGTAACGCATTTCGATGAATGTGTCGTATAGGTCCATGACGGTCCAGAACACATTGGCGTATTCGTTTCTTTCGATTAATATAGTTAACCCTTTTAGATGAGTTGCTGCAGTTTTGGTTGCATTGATCACAGATTTTTGCCGTAATGGAAGGATTGAGTCTCGCCATGTTTTGACATGGGAGTTTAAATGCCGTAGAATACCATTGTTCAATTTGAGTGTCCTATCATCACAAGGTAATACTAAGAACCCGGGTCGTACCTTATAAATCTCAGATTCCTCTTTTTGCTCCATAACTTTATCCAGCGCCACCCCTGCTTTCGCTTCCGCATCCGCCCTTCGCGGATCCAAGGTCACATTCCTGAAGGTCACCATGACCTCGTTATACACAGTCACGTGATGTGCGCATTGGTCTGTTTTTATCGAGGGTATTTCCGGTTTGTATAGATTGGCGACGGGTGCCTCCCGGATCTCCATCCGCACTCTCACTGTGTGTAAGTAAGATTGGATATTGATGTAGAAAGTTGTCACACATGAATGCAGGACGATGAAGATGCACAGGAAGCAGACCATCTTCAGCACAAAACGCAGCTTTTTCGGCATCATTTTGACTGGTTAGCATGATCAATATTTGGTGACTATGTTTATGTCGCGTTCGTTAAACGTGACAATAAAATCATAGTTTAAGTAATGATAATATCCTGCTGACTTGTGCTTGATCCATTCCTACAGAAATGAAATGTTTATGAATAAGTGATTTCATATTCAAAAACGACAATTTTGGTAACATGTTTATTTATACAGTGATCGTCAGGTAAAACGACTTACAAGGTCAAGTAGACAACAGTTCTGCAGTTTTGAAATTCATTTTTGACATTGCGATGGTGAAATAACGTTCATACATATACAAGTGTACATGTATATATTAATATCAACATTTAATGAAATGGTTTTCCTGAATATTGATCAAATATAATACAAATTTACTTACATACTAAATATCAACGTTGCTTTTTTTAAATACCGGTTGACTGATTTTCACATACATGTAAGTGTATCCACTTTTTATTATGCTTCAAACATGATTGATCACTTTTTAACTTATAACCTATGGTTTTCCATGCGTGTTTTTTTCAATGTCGTGAACAAAATTGGCAAAAACTACTGAAAACATTGTGATTTGTGTTTATTCATATGAGTAAGGCCCACTGTGACATTATTACTCATGCTCACTCCTAAACCTCCTAAGCGTGTCCTTAAGTCGCACGCTATTTGCTTTATTCAGCGTGAATAAAGTGACCATAACCACAGCGGCCCATGTTATGACTGCGTTTAAGCCACTACCGACGGGGGCCCACATTCATTGATATTGATCTGGGCTCCTTCAAAATAATGGGGATCGGAACAATGCTTATGAGTCGGTGGTGAGGGGATTCTGAGTTATGAATCGATGAGGGGCAATAAATTGGGAGCGAGCTCTTCATTGATCTGGCATTATGTAAAACAAATCCAAGCAGCTTATTGTGGACGGAAAATAATACTAATCCATTAAATAAAAACATTGGGCAAACACTAAACGAATCGGTAATAATATGTTATGCCATTATGGTTTAAGCTGTATTTTATTTACCTAGACAAGAATTTGCATAAAGGTATATTTACACACACTTATTACATGCACTAACTGGTTAAACTGTCTTATTTTACGACTTCACATCGAATAAGGGCCAATATATTACCCTATTGTAATAACAGCATTGACCTACCAAACAAGCATAAAAGGCAGATTTCATATAATTTGCTAGTCAGATCCTGTTTATTCCGCATTAATTTCATTAGAATCTAACATCAAAGCCATGATTTAATACTAAATCGGGAAAATATGTAGGCAAAATAGTGTTGATTAAAATATCTTTGCATATTTTTGTTTCAGTCAAATGTCTTCCCAATCTCGCAGAGATCACAAAAAATATTCCGATTGCCTGACAAGAGTATGATATCGATGCCTCACAAACTGCATTTCTGCAAAAGATTGTATTGGATTGTCCCCGATAATTGAGCTAATTCCTTTGCATGACAGCTTTCGATTGGCTTGTCACGAGGAGAGATGATAAATATTTGGGAATCTATTGGGCACTTATATCGGGTTTCGAAAAACACCAAGAACTCTCACTCACAACAGAAATAATCTGAGCATGTTTCTTTGACCAGAATCTGTGGTTTGTGTGGGGATTTCGTTTTTCCACAACCACAATAAGCAGCCCTTAACGCCAACATATTTTGCTATGCATATTTTATATCGACATTATTTTTTGTAGTTGGAGGTTAATCAACATAATGTAATTGTTTATCTTCTCATATTCACTAAAGTTTGTGTTTCTGTACTCCCATCATATTCTTCGAAGTTCTTTAATTTCAATCATGTTACAGGTTCATGCTTGGGTTCATGCTGCCCACATTCATCTTATCGATGTTCATTAGTAACGCCGCGACCATCGTTATTACAATTCCCGTAATGTTCATTATGTTCATTAAAGTTCATCTTAATCATATTCCAGGCTGATGCTTGGGTTCATGCTGCCCACATTCATCTTATCAATATTCATCAGCAATACAGCAATTCAATGTTCATTAAAGTCCATTTCAATCATATTCCAGGTTAATGCTTGGGTTCATGCTTCCAACATTCATCTTATCGATGTTCATCAGTAACACAGCTACTACAGCAATGATGCTTCCTATTATGGAGGCCGTTCTCCAGCAATTGAGAGACACACCTGGAGGGCTTGAAGACCCAGAGGAGGGAGAGCCAAGGAGGAACGGTGTCGTTAATCCAGGTGAGAATCTTGGTTTGTTGGGAAGTCAGAGAACAGCTTGACAATTAGAACTTTGGTTATTTGTTGTGTGGTCGGCCTTTCGAATAAGAACAACTGGCAACGATATGAGGTCGCTGATAAGCTGTTTCCTTCTGTCTTTTGTTTTGTATGTCTATATTTGTATATAAAATGTGATCAAAATGTTTCAAATTAAGTCTCATTTTCGTTTGTACTTTATCTCTTCAAGATGTATTCTGAATTATGTAACCTAAGTAATTTCAAAGACAGGCTGGTATATTGCTACATGTATATGATTGTTTGTGCAGCCTTGGAATCGGATGAAATCACGAATGATGAGAAACCGAGCGGTTATGGAACTAACACTGAGCTTCATGACGTCACTGCTAAGTTTGTTGCTTAAGATTATGGTTATAATATACCAATCACGTTGTTTTAGCGGGCGTTAATGATATTTGAGGCCCGATGTTTTCATTTGAAGCTCGCATTTTATCATTTGAAGCCCGCTACATAT
>LQRL01084037.1:0-10613 GCA_001703475.1 Hydroides elegans | reverse complement strand
GCTAAGACCTTTGATTTGCGCCCACTCCCACGTCCAAACGACCATCCGTTACAAAGAAACAGCCTGGAAAAGAGTTCATGTTTCGAAAAACCGCTGTTTTTGGAAGTTTCGGCCATATTCGGCCAATTTTCGGTAACCGAATCTGGCCGAAACTGCCCAAAGGCTCATTTACATGCCAAGACCTTTCATTTGCGCCCACTCCCACGTCCAAACGACCATCCGTTACAAAGTAACAACCTGGAAAAGCATCGTTAATCTATGGTAAAAGGCACAGAATTGTTCCGTTGTACTACAGGTCCAGACCGGTGTATTTGAAAAGAGCACCGAACCAGTCCGTTGTATTTGCGATGACAAAAACCAATTTCAACACACAAAAAATAATAGTTTAAATTGTATTAAAAATTTTAAAAGGAGATAAATATATTAAGTATCCTATAGAAAAATTATTTAAAGTAATTGAATCGTAATAGCCTATTTTCTAATAGAGATAATGATCATTATATTTATGACATTGTTTTTGGAGATTTACAGCGTAAAAAATATACTATTATACAGGAGATCAATGTGGATGGTTAACCATATCATAATAATAAATTGCATTCGTGAAAAGTTCTTTAAAAATGTTTAAATATTGTATTTAGAATGAAAAATGTAAAAAAGTCTTAAAAGCACAGAACCAGACCGGTGTCTCCGAACCAGACCGGTGTAATTTTCATCAAAAAGCACAGAAACCAACCAAAACCGCTGTTGTGTAGTTTCACCCCCGTGTAATAAGACACAGGAATATGCGTAAAACGAGAATATGGTAGCAAGTGTGACCATTTGACTGTATTTGCTTTCGGATTGTCACGGATGCCTTTCATCTTTTTTTTATCGTTTATTGTTTACCAGCTGCCTTCTTTCTTTACCGACATATAGGATGGACATTTATCACAGCAAAAGGAAAGAGGAGCTGTCCCAGGGGATGGGGTTTTGTTTATTTCCTTTAGATCAGCAAAACATAGGGTTGCATCGTTTGTCGGTTGTGACAGCAGTCGTCTCCTTTGCATACAAACTTAATCAAACATGGTCAAAATTCAAATAGGTTATGATAAGACTCTGAATATGGCTTTCCGCCGGAGCTTTCGGCCTTGTTTCTCGAATGGTCTTCAATGATGGAACAAGCTATGAATGAATTAAGCTAAAGCTCATCTAAAAGCCACATAATAAAGTTGTGCTTCATCAAGGTTTCATGTCGATCAAACACAAATTGTCAAAATGGCAACCCATATTAAAGAAATCAAGCAAGGTCTTGGAGTTTTTATACATAAACATATATTGAAGCTGTGCCTGGTCAAGGTTTCATGTCGATCAACCAAAAATTGTCGAAATTGCGTTACATTTTGAAGAAATCTAGCTTGATCTGTCATGTTCTATAAAATATAACAACATATTTCAGGTGTACCTCGTCAGGGTTTCATGTCGATCAACCGCACATTTTCGGAATGGTAGCACCTATTGAAGGAATCAAGCTAAGGCTCATCGAGTTTGACATGACAAAATGGTCGAAATTACGGCAGTCCGAACATAGAGCATAGATAATGTATCGTTATGACAACGTTGTGAGAAAGGTGTTGTGAGAAAAAAGACGTTGTGAGAAAGACGTTCATTGTAAGAAAATCGTTCAAAGAAAAACGTTGTAAGAAAGACGATGTGAAAAATAAAACGTTTTAAGAAAGACGGTGTGAGAGAGACAGACGTTGTGAAAAAAAATGTTTTAAGAAAGGCGTTTTGAGAAAGACGTTGTGAGAAAATCGTTTTAAGAAAGATGTTGTGAGAAAGACGTTGTGAGAAAATCGTTTAAAGTTGAGAGAGACGTTTTGAGAAAATTATTTTTAAAAAGACGTTGTGAGAAAGACGTTGTGAGAAACAGATTAATCAGAAAGACTTTGTGAGAAAAAAAGTTTTAAGTAAGACGTTGTGAGAAAAACGTTATGAGAAAAAAGTTGTGCGAAAGTCGTTGTGAGAATGACGTTGTGAGTAAGACGTTGTGAGAAAGACGTTGTGAGAATGACGTTGTTAGATAAACGTTGTTAGAAAGACGTTGTTAGAAAAACGTTATTAGAAATACGCTGTGAGAAAGACAAAACCAATATCACCTTCTATTTTTAATCTATTGTTTTAGAAGTTTTGTTCTTTTCAAATTATGAATATTGTATTCTTATGTTTCCCTTCACTGACCCTCCGGCATTGTAGCATTGTTGAAGTCCACGGGGGATCCAAGGTCACTGACCTTCTAGTTGTGTATGCTACGATATTTACGCGTATCTTTTTTCTGCATACCTGTGTCTATCACTTGCTCCTGGGTCAATCGATAAAAATGATGAATATCCTGACAACATATTTTCCGTAAATAGTTATGAGCTTGACTTACGTAGAATTTACGGTTATCAATCTATTTTGTTCTTTGGTATATTATTGGGCAATAAAATGAAATGGACATGATTTTTTTTTAAAGTTATGAGCTTGACTTAGGGTTTGAATCTTAGGGTCATCAATCTACTTCGTTCTTTGGTATATTATTGAGCAATAAGATTAATTCGAAAAGACTTTTTAGATGAAATGCTATTTTTTTACTAAGGAGAATTTTTAAACGATCCCGATTATTGTTAAAAGCAATCTAAAGATTTATAAAAACTAATAATGTTTTACTTCTTTATATCAAACCAATAAATACTATATTGTTATTGTGCCAAGTAGCCTACCTCCTTAATTATAGAGTCATTGAATAACGTGATCAATGAAAAAAAAAAGATTCCAATTTGACTCCTCACATCTTATCTGGTGCACCCTTCTTATTGTGTTTTCGATCTCAATGCTTGGATCTATTTTTGGCCATCGTCTGAAAGCTAGTAGTTGCGCCTCAAGTTTGACTCAATTATTGTGTCACTTCGCGGAAAACGATGAGAATCTCGCCGCGAAACGAGGATTTGGCGATGACGTCGTTGAGATGGAGAAAGTGTTCATCGAATGGCACATTATGTATATGAAGCTTTAGGTTAATTATAAAATACGGAATATTAAAGCTATTGAACCCATAATAAATCCTTTACTAAAGTTCCTAACCAATATTTAAAAAAAAAAAAAACAAATAATGAGAAATGCTGGCCTAAAATTAACTCATGCGAGGTCAACATGAGGTCATGGTGAGGTTTTGTGCGAGCTGGGATATGACAAATTTATGTACACGTTTTCTATGTTAAATCATTAAACTCATGAAACTCAGCATGGCCGTAGTCACTAGAGCCTTCGACCAGCAAGCGAAAAGTATGGGACTCGATCCACAGCTGACTCATCATTGTCATGGTTACAAAATCCACTGTGACACTTCTTCCGTTTTGTTTTGGAGTAGTGACGAAAAAGCATGTTTTATCTATATTTTCTAAATGTCAAATTTGAACTTCCTATACCCCAAATATTTTAATTTGATAGTTAGGAATTTTCAATAAATAAATGCTTATTCGTCACTACGCCAAAAAAATGGACGACTTCAGGTGGATCTCATCGTGAAATATATAAAATTTCATTCGAATGAAAGAAGAATTTCAGAAGATTATTTATAGTACTCCTGGAAACTTATTGGCCAAGCATATTGATTTCTATAGTGTCAGTGCTTCTCTTTAACTTTTGTCAGGACTTTTTCTGATGCAATCGCACAATTATCTTCAAAAGCAAAGATATCCTCAGAGCGAGAGCAACAAAAAGCAAATTTAAATTAAGGTAATTTTCGAAATTTTCAAGTCAGTTGTATCTTGGAAGTCTACTTTCGAAGGTTTTGCAAGATTTTGAAATGTTTCAAATATCATGGAACGAGGCTTAAACTTAAAGTTGTTGTCCGTTCAGTTATAGGAATAAAAGAATTTACGTTTGCATATATTTTTACGATACAAACTCATATGACTTATCTTTGACCAATGATGTTGGAGTAAATTTTCAAATACACTTGTTGGTCTTATCAAAGTCGTATATTGTGTTGGCAACAAAGAAACTCTCAAATGTCACAATAACCAGCCAGACATATCACATACTCCTGATGAAATTCCAAAGCGTAGAAATTCGAACCGAATCTCCCGACAGGTCAATTTTCGCCGTGAGAGCATATCAATTGATAAACACTTTTTTGTTTGTTTGCAAAGACTCATTTTTCTGCCTAGTCACCACTACTGAGACAAGTGAGTAACTTGGAAATCAAGACGCTTCCAAATAAAATTTGCTGAATCAGAAAATAGATGTAACAAAAATGAAACTCGCTTTTTTTTCTTTTATTTTTCTTGTTGGATAGTCTCGCCTATATGAAGTCTCAAATATCTCAATCGGGACTGTATTCAAAGTTTGTTCTTTCAATTGAAATTGAGGATGAAGGGTTCCGCATACAATCACTTCGAAATGTCTTTGCTATCACAAATCACAATTTAGATGTTAGCTTACTTTAAAAATTTGGCGTAGAATCCATCAGACAAAAATAAAAATAAGCAAAACAAAATCTATCCTGGAATCCAGAATACTGAAATGGTCCTGTGCGTGAAAGCGTACAATATTGATAATGTGCCTCAGATGAATGAATACAGACTCATTCAAAATTCTGCCACTATGTAGTTTATTTTATTTATTTATTTTATTTATTTTTGTAGATAGCGACCAAGTTACAATAGGTTAAAACTGCGCAATTTTCTTGGACAAGGAAGAAATATGTAAACAATTTATTTCACGTATTAGCAAATATTTCAGTTGAGCAGTCACGTTACTTATCCAAGAATCTAATTCGTATTGTTGACAAAACAGACAAGTTTCAAAGTTGCAGAAGTTTGATAAATTTTTAATTTGATATTTTGATATAACAATTTTAAAAAAATGAAGAAAAAAAAGTAAAATTATATATTTTTTGAAAATGTGTTTGGGTATAGCGGTGAGGTGGTGTTACAATCAAATGGAAATGGAAATGGAAGCATTATTCCCCTTTGGGTATCAGTGGCAACTTGTCCCGAGTGCTAAATCTGTCGGGCACTGAAAATGAACCAGATTGTCCTCTTACTAACACTGCATCGAAAAAATAAAGTGTTTTCGTGATTTTCGTTTGTGCTTTTGAGACTATTTCTCGCGGAATTTTTTTTTCAGTGATAAGACAAAACATGACAATAAGATTAAGAATTAAGGTTGTTGTTGTTATCATGTTTTTTTTTAAAGTATTTAATAATTTATTTCACTTAGATGAAACCGGTTCTCTTTAAAACAGTTCTTAGAAAAGTTTTAGAAAATGAATAAAATGGTAAAAGAGCAAGAACTCGAATATACGCTCATATGTGGGTGAGTTGATAAAATGGGCCAAAAAAAATGAGTTTGTTAATTATTTATAATGACAAAGTTTATGAGGCCTTTCTTTCAACCGATCTATTCAGTCATTAGTTTTGGTTCCTTTTTGCCGTTTACCGATTTATTTGATAGGCTATATTTCTTTCAATAAAAAGCTCTACATTACTTCTTTCTCTAGGATGACTTCTAATGAAATCCCACATTATCAGTGATAATCAAATTATCATATTTTTGCCCTCCTTGATTTAAGCTTATCATTGATTATGGCTCACAAATTAATACAGACACATGCTGATAATGCGTGTTCGAAGAAGGGGAGGGGGCTGATGAGGGGAGGAAAGAGTGGGGGGGACAGGGTGAAGGATGGTACTCAAGGTCCTGTTACCATTACCTTAGCGTACTGGTCTATTTCAAGACTCTAAAATTAATGCATTTTGTGTTGAGTAAGCTGTTTGAAAATAGGAGCGACGATTGCTTGAGAGACTTCCGTGCACATGCAGATGTTCAATTTGGTATCAATTTTGTGGTCCATACAGTTCGTTGATTACGATTTGACTCAGGAGATGATATGAATACAGGCATATGGGAATCTATTTATAAGTCAATCTTCTAATTTGGTTACCTTCGATGCTGGACATATCCGCTAGAATAAGCGAAGTATCCGGACTAACCATGTTAAAATGGTATAAAACAGTGAATGAGTGAGTATTAAGATAGTTCATCAAGGTGTCCGGTGCTAAGGTTTTATTGCATATTAAAATGTATTTAGGCTTTTACTGACACATCCACTATGAGTGTAATGTTCGATTGCAAAAATGTAACAATTTTCATACAAGCCTTACATAAGATTCTTCTAACGTCTTGCAAAGAAGCCCTTAATTGATATTTTATTCACAGACACAGAAGAAGTGGAGCTTATTCACTTACTCATGTAATAAAATAGAACAATGTGTCATCCATCATTTTTACGCTGCTATTGACAGGCCAATAAGGCTTTTGAGGTTGTCGTAGGAAAGGTTTGTCGCTTGAAAATCCATCCAAGGACACTGACCCTGAACTCAGTGTAAGGCGAGATATGTTCAATTGAGCACTCAAGTTTAATTGAGCACTGGGAATGCGTTAACGGAACATAAAGGTGAATAATAAATTTCTGGTATTTTTTTTTAAAAAATAAATGATTAGATCTGAATCATTCACATGTCGACGATATTAGGATGTTTCGGCGAGTTTAAGACCATTTTTTTTTCGCAATGTCGCGAAAGTTCTATATTAGAAGCAAACACGGAAGCAAGTAAAAATTAACTAAAACACACGACATCAATATTCATCGGCTGAAACCCCCTGATCGCCAATGAAGATTAAGGAGACGTTCGCTGAGTTGTTCCTGAAACCAGCTTTAAAGAGCGATTTGCGACGACGCGAAAAAACATTTCGAAGGGATTCCGTGTATAAAATATGTAAACTGAATCTTATCTTTAGGCTTTAAGAAGACATGGTGATCATTTATGCGTTATTTGATCATTGAATAACGTATTCGCTCAGGTTTCCTATAAGTTCTGGATTTACTTCTTAATTTCTACTGGGCAAGATCACTTAACTTTCTTTTTGCAAATGTCTCTACATGAACGTGTTTTATTAAATTTTAGTGCTTGCCTTTATGTACGAACACCTTTAAGGTGTTTTAAAAGGCATCCCAATGGTAAATAGGAAGGAAAAACACGTAAAAAGCAGCAACGACCATTAAGCCTTGACACTCTCTAAGATGGAGGTAAAAATAGCGCGAAATCTTGATCAATCATTCCGCCCGAAGGACTTTTTTGTGCGCTGCCATTTTGAACGAGGGGAGAGACTTAATATAAATCGCCGCCATTAAGGTGACACGCGCCGGTTACGGTTTAGCGCGCGCTTATTGTGACGTCACTTGCGTCATTCGTGTTTCTATGGTTTCAAGGTTAAAAATGATTTAATTAATATGTGCGGATATTTCGATTCCGTGTTGTGATAGGTTTTCATTGTTAAATAAATTTCTCGTGTTTTACATGAAAGCTCTATCACGATGAGAAGTTTCAAACGTATTTGTACACTATAATGATCGTGTTTCCCTGTTATTACTCGGATCGAATCGTTAAAATCTGATTTTTTTCTGAGACGGATGGACAAATAGGAAAGAAACGGTTCATTTGACACAGCGACGCTTCCACGCAAAATGTTGGCATTTTGAGCATTATAATTATGTACATTGTATGACTATATTCGGTTGGGGGCCACCTAAAACGACTGAAGTGAATGCGACATTGAAAAATGATAAGGTACATTCTTCCCAATCACCCCCCTCCCCTCCTAAACATCTTGTGACGAGTCTTAACTGCATCTTTACACAGAACAACGCATACACCACAGTTGCAACCCGGATCTGAATGTGGGCTTATACCCCGCCGTCCGGGTGTCCATACTTCTTTGGAAAGCGACGGGGTCCACCAAAGCCCCACGCAGATTAATACTCGATCTTAACTGAGCAGGCGATTTCTTCTTTTTCTCTAAAAAGCGACAAAGAGGTAAACAAGTGGTTTTGCTGGCAATGACACATGACAAGAAAAAAGAGTAGAGGCGACGAAAATAACCCCAGTTACGGATGTTTTGAAATATCGGCTTTGGTGATGATCTGTGAAACTAATGCCATGCAAAAGGGATATGAAATAAAATATCGATGGGCTATTTTCAAGATTTTATTTTTTTATAATTCTGACTGTTGTTTGTGAATGCATTTTGATGAAGCGCCTTGTGGAGTTTATAAATGGAAAGAAATGTGTTTAAGCGAAATCAATTTTGTCCTTTTTCAAAACACACTTGATCATGTATTGATTTCAAAGAAATGAATTACATCTTGTGAAGTTGGTTAGTGTCAGTGTATTTGTTGCTGGAGCAACATATATCAATAATATGCATTATGATCTCTTAACGTTTTGCAGCAATACATCTCTTATAAAATATATGAGTTTGTTTATGACAATTATTCTTTGAGTAAACACTTATTGCATCAAACATGTTTCAATCAATCTAATGTTCTAATATGGAGACTGTGATCATATTTGAATACATTTGAATGTAGTATTATTAATATACTTAAAAACAGCTGAAATCTTTTATTTTGTGGTTCGTCGGCCCATTTTCTAATCTCAACGGATTGATCACAACCAATCAAAAACGTGTATGGAGTTTTTAACTTTAACTGACATCTGGATTTCTTTACCCTCATAGACACCTAAAAAGCATTTTATCCTTGAAACATGAATAAAATCCTGTCATTTTACAAAACGTTTTATGCCTTATGTAATAAATCATTTCCTATGATTGATGGTGAATGGAATGGTTTGACAACCGGCTCCCAAAATAAAGTGTTCCTTTATAATACTCGCAATTGATAAAATGGTTCTTATTGTAAAGAAAAACTTGTTTTTCATAGAGTCATATCATTAGATTACAGGTTGATAACCTTATGATAATCTCTGTATATTACAATGAATCAATTATGAGCATGCGATTATATAATCAAAACTCATTACTATACCATTAATAACCAATTCATAATGAATCGAATCGGTATAATGCAGTGTAAGCACTTTTGTGTATTTATAAAAAGATCAAGCAACTCATTGCCCCACAAAAACGTGTTTTAACAATACGAATTTATCTTGTAAAGTATGGTGAATTTTAATAAACGGAAAGTTTAAATAGGTCTTTGTCGTTTCATCTACTCCCCACATTCGCCCATTTGCTTTTCCGAAGAAAGTTTTTTTTTATATTGATGGTACGAGCAGGCTCGAGTAGAATTTTCTGCGATTGTTGCGTAATATAAAGAAAATATAGAATATCCAGTTACTTCATTTACCATCAAGCAAGATCATGTGATGGAACTCAGCCTTTGTACATGTATGTTTGACGTTACTTTTTCCTTAGCAAACTTTAAATAGTTTTTTAACTCAATATTATTTTAATAACAAAATAATAAACGTTTAACTACAGTTAAGGGTTTAATTGTCATTCCAAATTCAAATCTACACAGGTATAGCGTCGTATTATGATGTCACGTCCTACATTGCGTGTTCCAAACCAGATATCCATTGATCATATTGATATATGACGATACCTTGTTCTAAAAGAGGAACAGCGATTAATTTGAGTCTTTGTACTTTAAGCACAAAAGCTCAAATTGCAATTTATCATTCACCTGCAATTTGCCAACAATTTCCATTGAGCACCCCGAGGATGCGTTTATTAATATGTTCGAGGCATGCAATGGGCCTTAGAATGTTTAACCGAAGAAATGTCTAAAGAGTTCCAGGGTTGGCTACATGGGCAAAGACAAAATTAATATACATTTCCAGTAGTGGATCCAGATAATTTGTACCAGTGGTGCCACCAAAAAAAAGAGCAAATCTAATTTGTTTTATAGCACGCTATGCATGTGCATTATACACACCATTCTATTGATTGATCGAAATCACATATGAAATCAAGGTGTGACAAAGGAAGAATAACTGACTCAAATGCACCGATCTACACCACTGCGTTGTACATTGCACTACGTTTAACCAGTGGTTTCCGATTGGAAGCATAATTCAAGGAGGCGGCTCTGCCTGGCTCTCTGGCTCCATGAAGTCGGACGGCCCTTTCCTGGTGTCACCTCCTGTTCACTTTTCCACTCCCTCTCCCCTTTCGACCCCCACATCCGTCACTTGCTCTCTCTCATCTCCTCTGCCCGCCCATCCCTTTCTCCCCACCACCCATTTTGTTCTTTTCAACCTTCCCCCACGCTCTTATTTTTCTCTAGGGTTTCCCGCTTTAAATTCGTCCTTCGACTTTGAAACTATGCATGCAACCGCCCTTCTACCACGCCCCGTTGCCGAAGGCTCCGGGCACCCACAGTTCAATATTTTCCGGATCTTCGCCTGGTGTTTTTGTGATTCTTAGTATTTGTCAGAGCCCTTTATATAGAAACAGACAACTTTTAAAATATGACATGGTAACGATCCCTCGTAATTTCTTTTGTGAAATACTCGGTTTTGAATTATAGTTCTAAAAAGAAGATCATATTAACTCCTATGACCATTATACTTGCTATATGATCTAGTTAGATCATTTTCGCACGCTTCCCGAATGAGATAATACCTCGAAATGAGAAAATAAAAAGTTGCCCCCATGGCACCCCATCGGCCATGGCACGGGTGGCACCCTTATTGCCACCCCCTTGGCCATTGCCTCGT
>LQRL01084006.1:0-10627 GCA_001703475.1 Hydroides elegans | reverse complement strand
TAACATGATTTCGTTGCGTCAATAATTCATCGTCGCACCTGTTTTGTGTATTTGTTTTCGTTTTGCCGTCGGCCATTTTGTTTCCTGCTGTGACCTAATTCCTCGACCAATCAGAATGGAGCGCCACTTGTCGCATGACCTCGACCCCAAAACGCCCCAAAAGCCGAAGTTTCCCGCCAAATTGCGCCTCATCTGCCACTGCTTGGACGAGGTGGTGGCGTTGCGCTTTCCCGGCCGCAAGATGTCGCCCTCCATGCTATTCCTGCGCCTCTTCAATCCCGCCCTAGGTTAGTTTATTTTAGTCCTCGTTTTGGATATGTGTAACTTACCATCTTAACGGTCTTAAAAAGAAAAAGGGGATGGGCGGGGTCTTTAATGAAGCGTGGGTGGGAGTAACAGATTAAACTTTACCTATTTATAGAATAATGTCGAATTATCGAAATACAGTGGAACCTCGTTAAACCGAACACGGATTAACCGAATTATTGCATAAACCGAACAAATGTTGGGATCCGAGGCTCTATATAACCTTTACAAATCGTATCGGATAAACCGAAAATCGGTTAAACCGAACACTTTTCGCCGGTCCCGAGGTGTTCGGTTAAACGAGGTTCTACTGTAGATACTTTCAGAGAAGGGAACAAACATTTTATTAAAAAGAACGGAATAATATTATGAAGACAAACACTTGACGAACTTGATTTTGCAAAATAATAAATAGGGCATATTTGGATTTTATGCAGAGTTTAGTTTGAAATCCACTTTATTTTTCATACTAGAGCACAGGAGCTCCAATACACTTTCACACTTTTCGATTTCATGCTAGGCACCCTCTACTTATTCATCGTTATGTTTTATTTTTGATTGTTTTTTTTTTTTAATCAGTCGTTTCATGTTTATGGACTATTGTGCTACTTCAATATTGTATCACTGTTATTTAGTTTGAAAGCACCGTAGAATCATAGAAAATTATGTGATCATTTGACTGTCATGCAATTAGCGTCTTGGCTTTAAAGATCAATGAAGTTTGTTAATTTATATTGTCATTAATGTCTTTAATTTTAATTTTGTATACATTTGCGGTCATCGAATATGAGATTTATTTTTTTATCGACCCTTTTCCATTGAAACGAAGTTCCTATTTTGAGTAATTCTAAGATTATTTCGATGATTGCATAGTAATGTCTGATTTCTATGTGAGTATTACATATATGTTGTGTATTTCAAAAAAAGGTATTAGAAACTATGTTGTGTTTCTTGTTAAGTTGCAAATTAACTGTGATTTAACTGTTATTTTGATTTGCTTGTTTGAGTTTGTGGTGATTGAGCTTTTATTTGTGTAGTATATTTTTGAGTATTTTTTTCAGTAATTATTCTATGTTGTTAAATTAGTTTATTTTGCAATACATGTATTGCTAATTTGTTTCGCATGGATGTTATTCGCTGGGAAATAATGAAATGATGCATTTATAAAATAGTTCGTTTTGATTAGTTGTATTGTAATGGAAATAAAACTTACAAATATTGTATACTGTTGTATCAGTTTAACCATTTTAACTTTATCTATATGATTATAATCTTATATATTACGTATTTAATTTAGTCTAATAATTTTATTTTATAAGATAGAGATTTTAATACATTATCATGCTCACTCTGTCTCGAACCTTTTGTATATCGATCATTTTATAAGTCTCCGAACTTTTCAAGGCTGAATTCAGGCTTCACATAAGTATTTTTTTAATCAACCATTATTGTTAAGCAAAACGGGTAATGATTTATCAAAATAACATCTATGCCTGTTAAAGAGGGTTCGTGGTCTTGTGAAGCAAGATAAAACTATTTATAAGAACCGAAAATGAGTAGAATCGTAATCTGGGATGATAAAAGGTTGTAAAACGGTAAACTTTTTACAAGTACAAAGTTTCATCACCAATCCCAGTTTGCGGTTTTTTCAACGTTCTTACACTGTCCTCTTGTGTCCCCTTCCTATGACCAATTCCTTGGCACTTTGACTTTTGACTGAAACTTTGACTGAAATGTTTATTCACAAGATTATTTTAAGTGCTTGTTTATATCATTCTTGGACTGGGACCAATGCTTGAGCTAGCAAATTCACCACGCACTCACATCTTCCGTTCCACATTCACCCTTTCCTCCATCCCCAACAACTCATTTTTTTGCCGAATAAGGGAATTTCCATATCTCAATACCCCTTTTGTGGCCGCCTATGCTATTCGGATTTTTGGGCAAAAAATGTTGGAAGTCAGGCTCCCTGTAAACCTGCATTAAATTTCTTTGGTGCTCAATTTGGCTTCGACCAGTGTCTGCTAACCTTTCCTCATACCCCAACCACTATTCCCGTCCATATTACTCCCTTAAGCCCCCTCCCTTTCCACCCTTTTCACCTTCCCACCTTCCAATCGAGCCCAGTGTTTCCGTGTGTATAGATGTATACTGGGAACGTCGCAGACATTAGGGTTATAATTCCTGCAGGTTTCCAGTGAAGCTGCGTTCAATATGCCTCTAAATCTCCCACGCACCCTCAAAACCCGTTCGTTCCCCTCCTTGACCTCCTAAGTTATCAGTCTACTTCGCATCCATGTGTGCCTTTCTGAGTTAAGAAGACACGTGGTTATCTCCACTCCTAGGTTCCCAGTGAAGCTGCGTTCCATGTGCCACTGCCTCTACCAAGTGGTGACGCAGCGCTTCCAGCAGAGCACTGTGGAGGCCGTGTGGACCGTCATCGGCACCGTCATCTTCCTGCGCTTCATCAACCCCGCACTAGGTACACGTGTACTTTGTGTTAGGTGCATATGCACTTAAGTTATGTACATGTGTCCTCTGTGTAGTGTGCATATGCACTCGGTGTTTGGTACCCCTTCAATAGCAATCATGGATGTATTAAGATTATTTATCATATAAAGAGTTTACTAAGAGTTGAAAGATTGTTGTGAAAGTTTATTTCGAAGGTGTATTAATTTCATTTTAAAACCAACTTAAAATTCATAATCATTAAACCGGTATCAATGAGTAGATGCTTTGAGATGACGCTCTGTTAGGTTTGTTAGGTGTGGCATACGATTTTAAGGTCTTATCTATTCAATTACTTGTAGTACAGGTGCCGAAAATAAGGTTTCAACAAAATCAAATATGTGTACTTTAATCATCTTATATGGCTGCAGTAAGTACTTGATACTTAGTGCTTGATATCATATGACCTATTAATTCAGTGTTTGAGTTCATTGATCGAACTCTTCCCGTTGAACACTTAAGTAAGTATACAGATAAGTATAAAAACATGAACTTATTAATCCCGTATTTTCTATCCAACATTAAAACATACACGCGCTATAGAACCCACTTGAGTAAATCATGTGTGCCTCTATCCGAAATTGCAAGACAATATGTGCCCTCTTAAAAGCTCTCGCAATTGTTATAACTATAAGCTCACACCCTGAATATTCAAAGGTATATAATTTAAGCGTTCCTCAATGGAAAGCAACCTAATTGACCCCTGGTTTTGGCCCTTGTCTGCAGTATCCCAGTGCAGAATTCGCATATATATTCTAAAACCACGTTAGAAATTACATTCACTCAACCGAAACACATCAGGCCACAACCGCTTTCGCAAAGTCTATTAATTGTCCTCATGTGCTCTGTCACATTCAGTTTCTATGCTACCCTTTGAAACCAAAACATAGATAAAAATCGAAACATGTTATAATGGTTGGTACGTATCAGGACCTTTACATTAAAACTGTATATACAACTATACCATGTTATGCCTTTTTGCTTTTCCTATTCACACAGTGTCCCCGTGTGAGTCGGGCATCATCGACACGCAGCCCACTCTGCGCATGAAGCGAGGCCTGACGCTCATGTGCAAGATCATGCAGAACATTGCGAACCACGTGCTGTTTACGAAGGAGCAGCACATGCGGCCCTTTAATGACTTCCTCAAACACAACTTCGACTCCGGACGAAGGTTAGCGAAATATGGAAATTGTTATGAGAAGAGGTCATTTCGTGGTTGGTATATGGTCAGGATATGGTTTATATTCCAAAAAGATAAATTTAATGGAATATGGATGTTGTAATAAAACTACTTTTGTGTCTTGGACCGATTCATAGGATGATTTTTTTTTCACAAAGAGACACATTTGTGTTATAAATAATCGCATCTTGATTAAAACTTCTTTATTAGGTTACTGTTTTAAATGTTTTTTATGATGTATTGTTTGAACACCTGTCTCAACTCTGTCAAGATTATGACTTGAACATTGTACGTAGGCTGTACTTATCAACCCAATATATAAAGCGACACATTTTGGTTTAGATTCTTCATTGAGATCGCGTCAGACTACGACACCCTGGACACGAGCAACCACTCGCTCTCCTTCATCAGCGACGCCAACGTCCTCGCTCTGCACCGCCTGCTCTGGATCAACCAGGAGAAGATTGGGGACTATTTGTCAAGTAGCAGGTTAGTTTAACCCCATTACATATTCTGTAGTAATAGGTGGCCAAAGGCATGAATAAATATATAATGTTCATTAAGCCTGTTCATGATCAGCCACGAGAAAATAGGGGACTACTCATCTAGTAGAAGGTATGGGGAGAACTGCTGTCATTTAAAACCCGTGACATATTTTACTAGTTATTGGTGGCCAAAGGCATGAATAAATATAACACGTTCATACAGCCTGCTTTGGATCAACCAGGCAAAGATAGGGGACTATTTGTCAAGTAGCAGGTATGGGGGAGGTCTTTTAAGTTTGATACTTATGACACATTGAACATAGTTTAAAGCCAACAGAAATTTATGACCAATGACATATACATTCGATGTCATTGTTTCATACCGCCTAACCGAACATAATTATTATACTGCTTGTGCCTGTATATATTATCAAACCCAATGGTTTCTCATAAAAAAAAATCTGCATATAATTATGAATATACATTTCGTTGATTATTGTGTTTCCCGGTTGTTTTGCAGAGATCACAAGGCTGTCGGAAGAAGGCCATTTGACAAGATGGCGACACTGCTGGCCTACTTGGGTCCTCCTGAGCACAGACCACTCGACTCACAGTGAGTGTTGTAATGCCTTTATATGGGCTCTTGTTAAAGAAAAAGATACCCGTGTTTCAATGGATTTTTATATCAATAAAAGACAGAACATCTTTTGTATATTTATTCACTTTCGAAGCAATGAATCTCAAAATTAAAAGGTTAAACATATACATGCCCTGCTTGTGGTCGTAAAGTCCGTTTCAATTCACACTGCTGACTCATTACACCAGCATAACACCGACGACAAAAATTGTTGCTTAAGAAACCTGCAATTACCCAAAATTCAGTTATTATGCGTTTCGTTAAACACAAACAAATCATCGAATTTATTTCCCAACACCAGGTGGAGCAGCATGGACATGACGTCGACCAAGTTCGAGGAGTTGATGTCGAAGCACAACATGCACGAGAAAGACGAGTTCAAATCATTGAAGTCACTCAACATCTTCTACCAGGCGGGCACGTCCAAGGCGGATAACCCTGTGTTCTATTACATTGCGCGCAGATACAAGTAAGAAAGGGGAGGAGCTTAGATTTAATGGTATTCTCGAAACTGTATCATGTAACTTAGGACCTTCCAACTCGGGAAAGACCACTGCGAAAGTTTAGAGGCGCTCGGAACACGATTTTATATATTTTGTGAATTTGCGGACTTAAACAAATATACATTTATACAAATTAACATTTTTATTCGATATTTCAAAGCTATGTTACCACTTTAAAAATATGGATTTGAATATAAAGTAGTTAAGGTCTAGCATCGGTAGTTGATTGCCTATGTACTTGAGTAAAACAATTTCATGCATCTTAAAATAGTTTCGCGGACAAAATTTGAGAATTTAGTGGAATTTGCTATATTCGAATGCAGGGTTGGTGAAATAAAACGTAAACATTCAAAGCATCTCCGTAACTTCGGTATCTTTCTATTCATAAACCTTTTCTTCCTCGATGTTTCAGAGTTGGCGAGATCAACGGCGACCTTCTGATCTACCACGTGCTCCTGACCCTCAAGCCATTTTACCACAAACCATTCGAACTCGTCATCGATTTCACGCACACGTGCGCAGACAACCGATTCCGGGTAAGAGAGAATGGGGCAACCCTTGTTTATGTGGAATGTGAAGTTAAACAAATATACAATAGTCTTAAAAAGCTGAAAACTTTTAGTATCAAAGTCAAACATCGGATCGCTTGAACATAACCTAAGTAGGTTCAGATTTGGTTGCACGTACACAGATAACCGCTTCCGATTGGGGTTTGCTTGCTTGAATTTTAGGTGATGTTTGTGATACAGATATGCTCTTCTGATGTTTTTTTATGTTTAAGTAACATAATATGATAATCCTTTGTTGGATTATTTGCTATTCCGAATTTGAGAATCTATGAATCAACGTTCGAAATAAAAAGAAAAACAGAAGAGACTTATTGAAACTAAAGTTATTAGAGTAAATCTGATACATGTAAGGATATTTCGACAATACTTTCGATTTCATTTCTTGGTGAATTTTGCATTTCACTTTGCTCCCTCAGACGGACTTTTTATCGAAGTGGTTCGTGGTGATGCCTGAGGTGGTCTACCAGAATATCTACCAGGCCTACATCTACAACTGCAACTCATGGGTGCGCGAGTACACCAAGTACCATGACCGAATACTCACATCTCTAAGGGTAAGTACTTGAGTACACCAAGTACCACGATCGAATACTCACCTCGCTTAGGGTGAGTGCGCGAGTACACCATGTATTATCCAAGTATTGTCAAGTGTAAATCAGCGAGTACACCAAGTACAAATGCAACTCATGGGTACGTGAGTATAACAAGTACCATGACCGAATACTTACATCTCTTAGGTTGAGTACTCCAAGTATCGCTAAATGTTACTCAGCGAGTTCATCAAGTAGCACGACCTCATTCTCAACACCATTCGGGTGTGTTTTTCACGAATAATCTAGCTTTTAAGGGCTTAAGAATAAACATGCTTAGAAGCATGTACATTTTATTTTTATTTTGGAGCATATTCATGTATATCGAGTTTAAGCATGGAATTTTTGTGAATTAAGGGGGGCTGGAAAACAAAATCGAAATTGTTCTTGTGACATGAGAATTTCATGAAAAAAAAATCGGATAGAAGTCTAAATACTTAGGCTAAGATCATTCACATTGTAGGATTTGAAAAGGACCAGTTCATAAATGTAAAGGTTCATTTCTACTTTCAGAACAACCGGAAACTGGTGTTCGTGGACGCGCCGGCCAAGCTGTGCGAGTACATCGAGAGCGACCAGCAAAAGCTGCCGGGCGCCACTCTGAGTCTGGAGGAAGACTTGAAGGTCTTCAACAATGCACTGAAGCTGTCGCACAAGGACACCAAGGTCGCCATAAAGGTCAGTAAAATGGGGGTCAAGGTCAAAGGTTGTTCAAGGGGTTGTGACTTGTTAAAAGGTCAAGAAAGATTCAGTGGGCTCAGGATTCATATTATGTCTGCAGGGTGAAATCAAAAGGTGTTTTGGCGCCCGGTATAAATAAGTCGGATGGGCAGTGGTTGGAGTTGTGTTATGCTAGCAACAATATTGAATTCCAGTGGTTACTACCATAATAACTTTTGGTTTGGGAAAATAGTTAAACCGACCAAAGGGTGATGCATGCTGTCGGTATATAAAATATCTTTATCTTATGGTAGGATATTGGTGCTTTAAATTGAAGGAGAGCGATTAAGGTGACCGGGGTAAAATAATGCATGGTAGGGTCTTTATGATTCAAATATTAAAATGTCGTAATTTGTTACAGAGTAAAAAACACCATCCTCCTGCATGGACTGTTAAGGTATACACCCCAAGAAAAAAATGCTAATGTGTACAAAAAAAATACAAAACTAATCCAACAACCTTTAACTTCATTGACTTCTGCTCACCATTGAAAGTTGCAATATTATAAGTCTCCGCTTACAATGTTTCATTCCACTTTTGCAGTGACTTTTGTAACATGTTTTGAATATTCAAACCCTGAATGTATGTGTGTATTACTTCTTTAACATCGCCTTATGTATTAACATACCCCAATTTTCTCTCCACCTTCCTGGTTAATTGCATATATTTTTTCAGCCATATCGTTTTCCATAAAGTCAGATGAGCCAATTTAGGTACCCTATTACTCTTAATTCAACCTCAGATTCTCGTTGATCTAGCCTCAAAATGGTGGTTTGTATGAAAAATTAAGCATGATAACAGCGATAATACTTGCTCTACTTCTCTCTCACGATCTGCCAAAAACGTAAGAAAAAGACAGTTTCATTTCTACCTCCTACTCATCGGTCAATGAAAAATGAATACTAATCATATGAAAAAGTATCCGTCGGCTCATGGTTTGCTGGTGCCTTATATAATAGCAACATGTCATTTCATTCCTCGTTATCTCTCCCTCCTTAGGTCGGTCCGAACGCGATCCAAGTGACCTCGTCTGAGAAGAGCAAAGTACTCGGCCACTCAGTGCTCCTAAACGACGTGTACTACGCGAGCGAGATCGAGGAGGTGTGCCTCGTTGATGACAACCAGTTCACGCTGACTATAAGTAATGAGAGCGGGCCGCTGAGTTTCATTCATAATGACTGTGACAGCATCGTGCAGGCCATTATACATATAAGGACGCGATGGGAACTCAGTCAACCAGTGAGTATATGTTTTGTATATGCGTCGAACTCTATATGGGTGTTTTATGTCTTTTCCCTGCTCAAAAGGTGCTGTGATAATCTATTTACATGTATATACACACTAGCATTCCATTCTTTAATGCGATACTTTGGTAAGTTAAACAGGGTAATGGTTTTGTAAAAAAAAATATAGATTACCATGCATAAATTTGTGGATGGGCTTGCAAAAACATCATTGCTATTGGTCGTGTTTCTTTATTGTCAGCCAAGTAAGCCAAGTCAGTTAAGTAAGCAAAAACGTCAGCCAGGAAAAAAGAGATTAAAGAAACAGATCTTGGCTGAAGTGGCTTAGATTTTAGGTCAAGGTCGGTCCGAATATAATTCGAAGCATTTTGAACAAAATCCGACGCAAACAATTATAAAATTGGTCGAACTGTTTATTTTGAAATATATTGGAATCAAAAAGTCATATTTAAACTTTAAAATATAAGTATGACAAAAAATAAACAAAACGTAAAATCAAAACATTGCGTCACGTGACAAAGTTCAGCCAGATAAGCCAGCTTCAGCCGGCTGACATTCTGGCTGATTTGGCTGACTTGGCTTATCTGGCTGACAATGAAGAAACGCGTTTTTGGCTTACTTGGCTTACTTGGCTGACTTGGCTTACTTGGCTGACAATAAAGAAACACGACCATTGACTAAGTAAAGCCGTATGATAGTAACTGAAAAAAAAAGATTGATCAATTAGTAATTTTTCCATTAAATATCGTAGGTAATCCCATAGCATATAATGTCTCGAAACTAGAGGCCCCCGTGAGTTTAGAGCCCTGGTATATTGAACGCACATCATTCTAAACCTCTATACTTCTAGGATTCAGTTACGGTGCACACCAAAATCCGCCCCAAGGACGTGCCCGGGACACTTCTCAACGTGGCACTCCTCAACTTAGGCTCCTCTGACCCAAGTCTGCGATCGGCCGCTTACAACTTGCTTTGTGCGCTGACTCAGACGTTTGATTTGAGAATTGAAGGACAATTGCTCGAAACTGCGGGTGCGTATAATTGTATATGTATGCATGATAGAAAGGCAGGATGTTTTGATCTGGGTGTGCTCTCAAATTTAAGTATGGAGTGTCATTAAATCATAAATTGAATATGACTAAGCTGGGCTTTGTCAAAATACATTCCTCACATATACTTATGATGTGCAATTTGAAAAATAAGTTGTAGTGAAAAAAAACATATTCTTTAAAATGCTATATTTGGTCGGTCAATTCATCTTTGTTTTTGTGGTATCATGTAAAAATAGGCCTGTGCATTCCGTCGAACAACACGATCTTCATCAAGATGGTCTCGGAGCGCCTGGCGAGCAACGAGCCGCACTTGACGCTGGAGTTCCTTGAGGAATGCATCCAGGGGTTCAGGAACTCGAATATCGAGATGAAGCATTTGTGTCTCGAGTACATGACGCCCTGGCTGCCCAATCTGACGAGGTAAAGGTTAATGTCGAATCTCTTGTGTGACCTTTGCTATCAAAAGGGCCTTGAGTGCTCGGCTATAATGGGGTTTACCACATAAGGAAATGAGTTTGTCGGGGTTAAGTCTACCGAAAGCGATTTTTGAATGTGTGAAATAACATTTCTGAACATATAGGAAAATGCTATAAAGTGTATATGGTAATGGCATGTGATATGAATTCTTTATGCAATATCATATGTATATAAATGATATAGGTTTTGATATGACTTCATAGAAAGAAAAACCTTATTAAATTGTAATCAATCCAAAAGTTCAATTATATGACTTTTTAACCCAGCTTTCGTGTAACGAAAACTGGGTTTGTGAAATCGGTTGGTGTCCGTCCGCCGTTAGTTAGTTAGTTAGTTAGTTAATTAGTTAGTTA
>LQRL01083990.1:0-10723 GCA_001703475.1 Hydroides elegans | reverse complement strand
TGGCTTGTATTTGAACAACCAATGAGAGTGTAGTGAGGATCCAATCGCCTAGGCAACACATCGCGCAATTAAACAGCTTTACCGAAGACAAAGCTTTCACCTTTCTCTATGCGCTCAAGGCCTCAAGCAGCATATTTCGCTTAATTAGAAAAATGCATTTTTTTTTCAAAAAATAACCCAAAAGACACATCTCAAATATACATGTATGTTCTTTCCATGTGCCAATGGGTAACAGAATCCATCAAGGGATAACCGAGTTCTGGTCCGTACAAGCCCCCATAAGTAATCATGCTGTGTCCAAAAATCAGCATATTTTGAAACATACTAAAATTCCATTTTTGAGAATAGTTGTTCTTGAGTATAAATCATTAACCCTATGTTGGTTGTGGATTGTTGGTTGCGGACTGATAAAACAGACAGGTTGATGTAGCGCACTGGCACTTGCGGAGCTTTCTGCAATTGAAACGATGCTCTAATTCATATAGCACATTTCGTATCAAAATGAGGAGTATTTATTTCATTAGTGGGTGCGTAGGTTACCTTTCAAATTCTTTCGAAGCAGTTGCAACATATCATTCACATGAACAAACTCTTTTGGCTGATCCAGGTTTTCGTATAAAAACGTCGATTTATCCTGCAGGGCGTATATTGTTATAACATCTCTGCAAAATGAAATTTCAAGACAATATAAACATAAATTGCATCAAGTCATTAAATATGAATATCAAACGTACAACAAAAAACGAAATTTAATGTTATGCTTTTAATCATAATAATGTTATAAATGTTTGAAATTGTGAATAGATGGCGTTTGCTTTTTATGTATTTGTTTGCAACCAAGAAGTGGAATAAAGCGTTTCAGAAATAAATACAGCTCAACTAATATTATCCAGTGTAAAGTCATTAATTTTGTTCCTTACGAATGAACAAAACATTAAAGTATGCATTTTAAAAGTATTAAATCATCGCGTCCTAATTAAATCATTTCCATTGTACGAGTGAACAACTTAACCCCTGTTTATGTCCTCTGACAAGACATAACGAAAATTAGAAATCTTATTCAAACTAAGACTTACTTGTCTTGACTAATTTCCACAGCATTAAACCGTGGATACCACGCCTTGTCTTCGGAACCGAAAAACGCATATAGATCTAACATAAACTCATCAATGATAGACGCCATATCCTTTTGTTTTGCGATTTCAATGTCAACAAGATGATCCTCCGGTGGGAAAGTGTCCGTTCGAACGATTACGGGAGGTCTGCAAAACAGACCAACTATTTGAAACATGATAACGAAACTCGCCATTTGTGTCAGTTGATATTTGTTAGTGTGACAAAATGTGGTACATTATCACAACAACACATATATTCTACATGTAATTAAATCGATATTCTGCTTTCCATACCTTGAGCTTTGATTGAAATTGAGTCTGGAATGGTACAATCCCCCCCTCCCTCCCCCCAAAATGGTTTTGCAGCAGATACTAGGGGCCGTTCTACATAAGAGCAAACTATATTCACCATTCTCTCCTTTAATCTTATGCTGGTTTATGCGTCAATGTTTATGCGTTAATGGCATCCCCTCCCCCGATTCTAAACGTTCAGAAATAATTTTTGACTACCTTGCTTTTAGTGACGGTTGCCCTCCATCTTCAACCATGCAAACCATCATATATTTGTGATATTCCAAGAGTGGATGTGCATCGGTGTAAAGATACGCTTCGTTGTTCGTTTTGTTTAAAGAAATGTGCATCATCGGATTTAACAGATAGTAATCGAGATCATCTGCAAAGGCAAATTCCATCTAGGTGACGTTATAACGAATGATATTCTCCATTCTTTTGAAATTTACTTGCGATTCTGGCCTTTAAATATTTATTAACCCAAATGTTATCGGAAGATTTGATCGTGTAAAATAGCACAATCATGTACGGTGCGACGATTCGATCGAAAATATAATAGATTTGGAAATTAAACAAGCTTTTCTGTTAACATTCAAGACATTATTCAAAGCTCATTTTGCAAAGTGCAACAAAATAACCTAAACAAACCTTGTTCGGCATCCGTAGCTGTCAGCGTAAGAATCGAAAACCCCGCGAGTGTGTCCGATCGCAGATCCGTGTTATAGAAACATGGATAGTCCGGGTCAATGGGTTCGTATGATATTCTGTTGCTCAAACATTCAAACTGTGGTCTAGCAACAAAAAAGAAACCCTATTCTTTACAAATTGATTAAAATTGGTGTATATTAATTATAAAAGCGCATTGAGGCTAAATGGATGTAACACGACTATGGTCCGTGTACCTACCGTCCATTCGTTTTTTCGAGATGACAACAATTTACGAAAAACGAAAAATTGTGTTAATTCGTTTCAAATCTGAACATAAAATACAACATACTTGTGCAATCAACTACTTTGTTTAACGCGCATTAAGTAGCACAAAGCAATAACAACGCTTCACTGCTGTTCATTGTTAAAACGCAAAAAATCAATATACCAAAAAGGGTTTGCTTTTTCCTTTTTCGTTTTGTGTGCATGAGCATTAAGTATGAAAAAGGGGTGGCGCCACTGTCGCGCACATGTTTAAACCACGTGGTTTTGTTTTGTTTTGACTGCAACAATGTATGTGTGTTCATTTCTTACAGACATATATTTGAGGGCGATTTATATAAATAATTAAGATATAAAAAAAGCATCACGTGATTCCCGCGTGGTTGCGACGGTGGCGCCCCTCCTTTTTTGTATCATGTACATTATGTATAAAGAAGCAAAAAGGAAAAAGCTTTTTCATTTGCTGTTCTTTATGCATTAAACAAACAATCTTAAAAAGGTTTTGTTTTTTGCCTTTTCCTTTACACATACCAAGGAATTGACATCAAAAACGTTTTTTTATACCAAGTGCCATGTCGTAAAAATCGAATGGACGGTAGGTACACGGACCGACTATGCATTGTTTTAAGGCATATTCATTTAGTGTGTTCAAGAAAGCAAGAACCATCATAAACCTCTTTAACGATATACTCTATCTGTTTTCAAACTTTGTTGTTTATATACATATATTCTATTCACCTATTGTAATTTATGATAAACTAAGATGTACAATTTCAAAACCTGATAGACTAACCTGTTATCATTCACATCTTCAATTGTAATATAAATGACTTCAGAACTATTCTTCGGTTCAATCGCTCGATCCTCGGCAGTAACAAGTAAGGATATTGTGCTATTACCATTGCTGCCCATCAATAGTTCATAATCGATTGGTTGCTTTGTGTAAACGATACCCGTTATCGGATTTATCTATAATATTGAAAGAAATAATAAACTTATAGTATTCTGAAAATTAAAAAAAAAATAAAATGTTTTCAGAATTTGCACACCGTAGCGCTCTTATATGCATCTGCTTTCGGAGTGATTATTCACAGCTTTGAACTGAGGAAATGTGAATTTTTATATCAGATTTCATTTTATTACATGGTAGCAGCAATATGCAGGGCAATATCACCCAGGTAATATCACTTTTAATATTGCCCGGTAATGGTGGCCATAAATATTTAAGAATGTCAGTAATATTTTTTCATATTATAAAAGGAATAAAATCCTCAGTGTCCATAACAACATGGCTAATGACCCTCGGGATAGGAAAAGTAATTCCAGCGCCCTTCGGGCTTAGGCATTACAATTTCCTTTCCTCAAGTCAAAAACCATGTTGATATGGACCCTTCGGGTTTTATTCCTATTCTATTGGCTGTTTTCTCATATAGATTCTTGAATTGATAGGTAATAGATTAAAGAAATGAAACCTGAAAGTAGAGAGTCCCGTTCATATCGTCCGGATCACTGAGTGAGTACACGATCTCAGCGTTTGCTCCAAAATCGAGGTCTGTCGCTGTCACAGTCAAAACGCTTGTTCCGCCCTTGGTGTTTTCTGTTCAAAACATGGATAACTTATAACACCTTTCGAAAAATGTATACTAATTTTGGACAACGAAAACTATGTGATTGCTGTGAAATTCAGTTTACAATTAGTTTTTTTTTTCAGGAATATTATATTTATCATATCAAAAAGGATGCATACCTTGAATAGCAGCCCAATAACGTGTTTGTGTGAAATTCGGTGAGTGATCGTTGATGTCGTATACTGTGATATACACTTTGGCAGTGTCCGAAAGTCCATAATCATCCTCCGCCTAAAAGTGCATAGTTTGATCATATATGAATATATATATATATATCATATATATGTTCACATTTGACTTAAGCTCAAATTAGATCTATTCTTTATGTGCGCATATGACTGTGGGCATTATGATTCTATTGAGAGAAGGAGCAAATCATATATATCATATATATCGTAGTACTTACGAAGTTTAGACATTGAATACAGTTATATTACAGACGCCAGGTTCAACTTTAAAGAGCCGTTTAAAGTATGTTGTTTTTCTTTCGACTCAGCATTATCAATAAAATTGAACGATCGTAGCTCAATGCATTACCAAAACAGTTAAGTTGATTGTCATCAACTCAGGATTTTCATTCACATCAATACGCTCAACCACCAGCAAATTTGTACAATTCTCATCCACATCAAAATACGTCGATGCAAAACCCGAAACAATACTACAATGTGATGTATCAGGATTAAGGTCATCGGGTAAATGACCTTCATCTCTGTGAGTCAAGGACAAGGTCAAATCAGGTATAATCCAGGGATGTGTGATGTTGGGTAGCCATGGATCGTCTTCCTGAAAGGACATTGAATGTGAGAAAATATTCTGTTTGCACAAAAAATAGTACATTATTCATGTTAACAAATATAAATATGAAAGCAGTTTTTGATATGTTATATTGTAAGATACATTGTAAATTGTAATAAAAATAATAAAACTATAAAGGACCATTATATCATCGGAATTCACGTGGTTTACATAAGCCATCCTATATTCTTCTGGATATCATTAAATCTCCATGTTCCGGTATATCTCAGGTATAAGTCCAAAATCCATACTGACCTGACCGCATTTCTCTTGAATATCAACTTCATATACATTAGGATTAAAAATCGGTGGCCTGTTGATCCAGGTCAAATTCACGGTGAGTATTCCTGTGTCGTTGCCAACATCATTACGTACATGAACCTTTGAAAGAAAAAGATATACAAAACAAATAGTGAAATAAGCAAAAAAGGAGTAAAGTCCGGGCAACATTCAAAACCTTTTTTAAATTTCAACAAACCGTGTGTTTTCAAATATCCTTTATTGGAACCTTAAAACGGAACTAACTTTTTAAACGTAATTTTGAGAGTCATGTAAGGAATTCAATTGAAGGACGGTTAGTTTTGGGATAAAAAGCTCTAAACAAGCTTTCAATGTGACCAAACGCTAAAAAAAATGTTTAAGATAAATAATTAATCTTAAGCTAACCTGGATCTTAATAGGCCACTGACTTTTGTTCCCATAGTTGAACTCAGGATCATCAGTCGTTTTTATCCATCCACCTGAAGTAGGGCAGATCATGTCAATCAAATTAAATCCATTAAAAATCAATTAGTAACAGGAACAAGTAGACCCCGTAATGTAAACTCGAGTGTATGAGATTTAATAGCAATGACATTGTTATTTATTTAACCGGCCAGTGCAATTATCATAAGTATCTGTAATTTGTCATATTTAAATGCTAGATGAAATTGACATATTCTTTATTTGAAACCAGTTATACAATCTCACTTAGATTATTATGTCTGTTGAAGATTAATTAATCACATCATCAAATGCAAATTATTTATTTGATACGGACTCATAGTCAAATTAGGAGATGAAATTTAGCTACTTTTTTTACTTAATTCATATATGATAAGGATGAATGAGCTTACTTTGTGGATTAATTGTGAATGCATTGTACATCTCAAATGGTTCGACACCCATGATTGAGTATATTATTTCAGATGGCTTTCCACTTTCAGCAACAACCTGCAATAGAAATTGTTTGCATATGTTTATATATCGATTCATTATCAATATATAATTCGTTACAGTTATAACTTCAATGGTAAACTTCAATGGTAAATTCATTAGTATTTCCATTTGCAATTTTAGAAACTACTTAACGAATACAACCACGATTGTTATTTTTATCACAAAGTTGTGAGTTTCGAAACACCAAATATTCAAAACTATCCGAATCGAGTCAACGAGTTATATATGTTTTATTATACCTAATAAACACATATATTTCATGTAACTTCTTCTTCTAACGCGCATTCAATTTTTGATAAAAAACCAAGTTCAAACCTGATAAATGTCAGATCCGGTCGGGACATCCTCAGGTATTTCCGTAGAATTATCAAGATTTTCTATCGTTGGTGGGTCTCGTGTATCCATGAGATAAATAGTGAGGTTTCCAACATCCATATGCATGAAGTCCCAGGCGGCCAAGGTTAGCTCATAGACAGGAGGGTAGAGTGTGTCGTAGAGATCTTCGGATACTCGAAGGATTCCTGATAATACATAAATCCAAAAAAGGAAGTGATGGTTTAAATAGCAAACTCGATGATTGCAGATGCTTCTGTCACAATTAAAGCATAGTTCTTTGTACTTAATAGGTCACAGAATCACAGGTTTAAAGAAAAAGAATTAAGAGATTAACAAACAGTGATTCGAAGTAAGAAACATAAACTTATGAATCCATCAAAATATAATGACAATTAATAGAAAATAACAACGATATTATCCTATCTTTATTATAAGATTTACTGAATGCCTAGTTTCTTACCCGTCTTCGGATCCATTTCAAAGGGCGGTGGCGGCTCCAATACATCAGTCGATTCAATCGCAAACACCAATGGCTTCTTTTCCAAATCCTCATCCCAAACTTCCATTCGAAACACAATGTCACCAACCCGCCCCGTTTGCGCACTGATATTAGTCTCATATGGCAAATTGGTGATCACGTGGGGTTCATTGAGGTCAATGACCTTGACGGTCAAGGTCGAATCTGAGTCGCGATCAAGGCCGTGTACGCGGATAGGGAGGTGGTGCTCGCGTTGGTGTTCGTAATCGAGGGGAGCGATAAGGTGAACGCGACCTGTAAATATGTGTTTAATGTTTAGAATTTATTAGTCGTCAGTAAAATAATAACTTATGTTCATGATAATTTTACGACGCATTTCATTATTGTTGCGATGAGATGGACGCGGCCTGAACATAAGCGATGACAATACGAGTACAATTAAAACATATATTAGTCATTTGTTCATAATCTTATAATCAATATGGCACATACTATGATGTCTACGATGTTTTACATTGTCAGTACTGTAAGTACTGTTATCTAGGATTGAAACCAAGAATTTGCATTTGGGCAATGACTGCATGATTATGAAGGAATAGAAATTTCTTCAAAACAGTTAAACTATCTGCAAATCGCCTACTTTATGAAGCTCGTTTTACAAACCATTTGGAAATAAACTCTAGTAAAACCTACCTGTATACGGTTCCGTATCAGTAATAAAATCCGTATTATTATTCCACTGATTGCTGATATCAAAATGAGACTGTGGCGTCACAAATGAAAAGGTCAAAGGCACTTCAAGTGCATTTGGCGGAGAGTGAATGTCGGAGTTCGTTCCAAACGAGGCTTTGACATCGTAGAGGATTAGGTGTAGACCGAGTGATGAAAGGGTGTTTTCGGGGATTTCAATGGTTGCGGGTAGGTTGGTGAATAGTATAGGTGGACCTGGATAGTATAAACACATAAGCTGTTTGACATTTCCTGTAAACCACGGCAAATACAAAATCGTCTATGTATGCTACTTGACGATGAAAAAAATGAGTAGCAAATATCAGATTTATTTAAAGAAATTATAGTTTATATTTTCACCGTCTTCACATTATCTTCGCAAATGACATATGTAAAGTGTCACTAAAAGTGTTGTTCCTCGTTTAACTAGGTTTTTCACTGTATGAAACATTTGGATATAATTTCTTTATCATTATTTCAAGAAATTAAACCTTATATTTTGGAATTTGATTTTGAAAACACCAACAATTGGGCAGTTGAATATTTCTTATATATGCGAAATATTGATTGTACACCATGAATTACTTACCACTGACAACAGTGGCCCTCAGCGCCACATCCCTCTTGGGCATCGTCCGTGTGCATCCAATCGTAGTGAACCCGGGACCCGTTGGTTCTTGCCCGGCCATGGTACAAATCTCTGTGACACTTTGAGGAGTTTGGCCATCATGGTAGGGTATCTCACGGAAGCCGATCATGTTATTAGGATAATCGTTTGTCCTCCAATAAAAGATAGAATGTTAAAATTGGGTTTCGTGTGCTTTATATTAAGTCTATAGCGGTCATTTATGCATACTCATGTGTTAATACTTTAAGAATTTTCTAGGTATGAAACATCTAACACTTGGAAAAAACTATGACATATCTAAAGTTTAACTAGAATTTGTATTCCTAATAAACATTGATAATTTATTAAAATACAAATCATTAAAAAAAATATATTGATTTAGTTTAATAATCTCATATGCAAATCAATATCACATGATTCCATACATGTAGCTTCTAACCCTCAAATTGAATTTATATTCAGACTTCCTAAGATCCATCTAAACATAAAATCCTTTTTTTCAGGTTGTTATTTATCAAACTTACCATCCAATGATATCTCCAGGTCGCACAGGTATCAGTTGATTATAAGGCACAACAAAAGTCACCGAGGCTTCAATGTTATAATAGCAAGGCACTTCATTGGGATCGAACGTGTTCTCACCGACCAGTTTGAAGTCTCCACCCTCTGGTCGCCAAACTTGGAAATGCACTTTTGCGCAGGTCGGACCAATGAAGAAAATCCATTCCTAGATGAGAGAAATTAGTAACTTCTAACGCAGCAATTTTATTATATTTTATTATTTTTCCCTTAGCAATTAAAATGCAATCAAATGATTTAGATTGTTTATTATATAATTTCCCACAACATTTCAATAACAATGAATATTGAATAACCAACGAGTAACTTATACAAATGCAGATTAAACAGTGTTTATTATTCCTTTTAAAACGCAATCTTTTCAACTTTTAAGCATCCACCGACCGATCGAAAGAACATGCAGAAATCGACTTAAACAAAGAGAGCAGCAAGATCGCGGTTATGCTGAATAAAAAAGGCAACTTTTTCACGCGAGCTGTTTTAAGTATTATATTTTATAGTAAGATTAACGTGAAAAAAAAACGCAATGTAACCACCCCTTTTTCCACCCCGTGTTTCTTTACTCAGTATAACGGCTGCCTAAAAACTAGGAAATGTTCTCCTTATTTTCTTTATAGGACTTGAAAAATATTAAAAGTGAAAACAATTGCTAGCTTTTCCGCCAAGGAAACACGCTCGTATGTGGATTTTGAAATTTCCAAGCTCTCGTATCTTTCTCTTACCGATACGACACCAAAACAGTTTATTTCGCCGTAAGAATGCAAAATCTGCGTGTGGTCAATCTGGGTTGCGTTGATCTCGTTTGGTCCGAGAGATAGACCAACAGAAATACCATTTTCTGCACAAACTGAATGCAATCATTTAAGAATCATTTAATTCAAATTATGTGTGATTTATAATTAGAGCATCGGTGTGTTTTCTAAAAAATAAATAAATTAGTCTAATTATCAACATATTATTATGATTTTAGAAAGCTTGTATTGAATTGAAAGAAATTTATAATGTTGAAATCAACCTTTAAGTCCACAATGAATTTATGATTGATAAGTCGAATATATATATATATCAGTTAACTTATTCATATTTCCCAAAATCAAAATGTAAAATTCATAAACATAACATATTTCAGTAAAAAAACATATGTTACCTTGACATTTTATTACTGTAAAACATAATCCTGACAAATAAATCAAAAGAGATGAATTCTTCGAAAACAGCCCCATAGTCCGTTCATCCGAGAAATTAGAAAACAATGCTTTCCCCAAAAAGAGGCTGCAAGAAATGCCAACTGGTTCATCGTTTTATAATGAGAGGCTGACAAAATTAATGTCTGTGCATCTAATGGTTAATTTGGACATAGTTATTCCTAATAGATATATAAATAATAGGATAATATAGAAATTGATAATATAAATAAAGCATTGCCTGTCTAGCATAAGCTATCAATCATTCTATTATAACAGTTTGATATGCGATTGGTTTATCCAGCTTGAAGTATTGGTATCAAAATGATATTAGTCAAATGTCTAATCTATCACCCGGTAGTAATATTTTAGGGATGGACATTTATGTCTTATATTGATAGATGCAAGTATGAATAGCTCATCGAGTTACATATTTTAATGATACAATTCTAAAACAAAATTAATCCACTGATTAAGAATATCATATTGTTATTCGAGAGTGTTTATTGCACATCAATAATTAAATAAAAACTATTGTATGTCATACACGTATATTGTAATAATGAAAGGTTTACATAGAAATTTAAATAAACCGCTAATTATTTCACGTTGGGAATAAATAGATATCTAAAATATTGTTTCAATGCTCTACATTTACTACAGTATATATCAAGTGAAATCTTTGAATGGAGTTATTTACATCCTTAATAGTAGTAGACTTTTGAGAGTTCTGTACCAATTGGTCTTACATATAGTAAAAAACTGGTGCCCAATTTCTTTTTCCGTATCCAAGGAGAGTTCTGTACCAA
>LQRL01083988.1:6258-19017 GCA_001703475.1 Hydroides elegans | reverse complement strand
ACAAAGAGTCGGATTCCATCGTCTGGACAAAACAGAGTCCAGGTTCCACCCGTGAAAGAACCAAAGGATTGGATTCTGCCTCCGCGGGAAGCTTAGTGGACGCCTATGCTCCCACTGCCCACGACGGAATCCGGCAAATTATAGATACACAAAAGTGTATTCAACCTCCTAGGAAGAACAACCTAAGAACTTTGTTTAATCGTCTATCCCCAAAGACTTACTAATTTATGTTTGGACATAATAGCTGTAAATTTGATCGAGTCTCCGTGTATCCATTTATTGAATCAACAAGATCAGTCAGACGTATATGAAACAGATATATATTTAAAACGATCTCACATAGCCTTTAATTCTGTATAAATATTTTCATGTTTTGACCAGCAATTATGCTTCGAATAAATGAAAAGGAGTTTGAGTTATTTAAAATCAATGCTCGTATAGATTACGAAAACAATATTTAAAACATTTTGTTTTGCATGATTGTTTGGCGTATCAAATATTTCACTGACTTTAAATCAATTGTATGTTACTTGCAAATAAATTACTAAATATCTTTATGTGTTTCATTGATGAGTCAACAGCTTCCAATTTCAATTTTAAATAAAGAAAATATAAAGGAGCGTTCATCCGAAACAGGTCATGAAAAGCTCAAAGCGTGTTTGTTATGTTTTTATGCAAATTTCACTTGAAGAAAAAAGCGCGTCACATGTATATGCTTGTTTTAATTATGCGCTTTTCTTTTCAAGTGAATGTATATAAAAACATTACGACCCGCTTTGAGCTTTTCTCGGCCTGTTTCGGGTGAACGCGCCTTAAGATTTATCAAACAGTCCATAGCCGAAACAATGTGAATCTAAACAACCACAACAAGATCTAAATCGTTTCATTTATTGCACCTTTTCTCAAAATGCATTCAGATTGTAATCTTCGTTTTTGTTAAAAATCAAGTAATCTGAACATGAAAAATGAAAATTAAAATTTAAAAAAAGGTATAGTTCCATCAATGAACATAAGAATGCATAAGTATCGCATCTAATAATTGAACAACTTATATAAAGGCAACTTTCACCACTGAAGCAATGACTTAAAGGGCCTCGATCGCCACGCTAGTAGCGACGAGGATTCTCATTCTTGTATGTTCAAAAGGACTACAAATTAGCCTATAGATTCAATGATCATATAAGAACTTTAAACGAACAAGTCCATCAGCATAGCTCCCAGTTTCGCAGGGTCATATAACGTAGAAAAAAATGACAACATTATTTTAAAAATCCACATTCAAATAACATCGAGAAGGAATAACTAAATAAATTAAAAAAAAAACTTGGATTTCATTTTATCACGTCAACGGTAAAAATATAAACTGATATCGAATAACATATAATATAAGAATAAGGGCTTGTTCACACGGGAAGCGGTACTCGTTTTAGGCACGGAAATGGAGCGGCAATGTGTTCACATAGGGCGACAGCTGACGATTCATAGACTTTTATAAGTTTAATTTTCATTAAATGATCTCCACAAACGCGAGAGGTGGTGCGGAATCGTCCCTTGCGTTTTTGCACTGCTCTGAGTCTGTCGCTTCCCGTGTGAACACCTTTTCTAGGTTGATTCTTAAAAAAATGACTTAGTCCTAGAAAGAACAAATAAGTAAACTGCCGCCTGCCGCGTTTCGTCGCTTCCCGTGTGAACAAGCCCTAAACTGTGAGTCCAACAAAGTTGTAATATATTTTATAAATAAACTGTTTATATAACAAAATCATTCAACCATTTAGTACATATTTGCATACAAATATGAATGCATATATTGAGGGAAAAATCAAACCACTGCAATTTCCGGATAAAATGACATTTCGAAGCTATGCTATTAAAATGGTTTCTTTAGAAAATATTTTGAACGGTATTAAACAGGGTGCGCCTCAGAATTTGAAAGTAAATTATATGATTATACGTGTATCTACCAAAATATCATATAAACGTCACAAAGCCTTATGACGCTCAATCAATGTTTTCTTCTTAGGCCATGGAACGGCATTAATTTGTTTTGAACGGAGTATATTATGAATGTCGAGAGACTTAAGTTCAGTCTAGAAGTGTCAAGTTGTAGACTTGACTTAGGTTTCTTGAAAATATTTGTAAACGTATAAACTTAATCCTTTTAATTTAAATATAACGAATATTTATACGGCAGTATAAGTGGTCCTCCATGGCGCAATGGATAGCGCCGGGAGCTTTTGAAAAGACATATAAGGCGTCTGGCAGGCCAGACGAGCGGGATCGAATCCACAAAAGAGCGGGATCGAAGCCCCCACAAAACGCAGTCAACCGAAGTGGTGGATTCGATCCCGTTACGTTTTGCGGAGAACGGTTTCAGTGTTTCAACATAAACCACTTAATATTGTATCTAATTTTTGTATTTGAATTCATATATGGATTGATATTGGCACTATTTTTTAGTTATTGGTGTTATTATTGATTCATGTTTTTGAAGGGGTTTAAGTAAATTTTCATTGCGTCTCGTCCAGAATGAAATATCTCATTCTGACGTCCCAATTGTAACTTATGTCATTGGGAGATGTTAGGTAAGTCGATAATAAAAAAAAAAACACATTTACAGTCATATGAGCGCAATCCATCAATCCTTATTTTACATGTATAGTAAACTAATTGATTTCATCAGGCTGTATTTACTTAAATAAACCAATCATGGCCGAGCAAAGCCGAAGGTCATTACACAACTCACGACTTCGTCATCCGTTTCATGTTTGCTTTGCCGCGCGCGTGTCTCTAACACCTCACGGAAAGCGCTAAACTGTGAAAGGAAACCACATAAATACAAAACGCAAAAACGCTCAGTAAAACGCTAATCGTTAAATGCTAAGCAATAGCCGTCGATATTCAAGTGTAAGTGGTGTATAAAGAACATCATTTTGAATTTTTATCAGAACCAGTAGAATGCATATGCTATAAACACTATACGTTAAACGCTAAATGTTGATATTGTAAACCCTTTCACGTTAAATACTAAACCCAAAACGATAAAAATAAGAGAGTTAGAACAGCGCGCTACTCTATATGCATATGTATCTTTATATCTATCAGTTAATAGTTAATTTTATGTCCGAATTTTATGTATTGCTCAAAACTCATGATTCGACTTACTTAATGCGTCATTTTGCAAAATGCACAATTTAAATATAGAACCGCATTCCGCCCGATTACTTAAAATGGGTCATTTTACCTTTTTTCGTGTAGGAGTTTGATATTTTGAAAGAGGTTACCCTGTCGCTCTGGTCGCAAGTTACCAAAGTTACCATCGCTACTAAAATGTAGCCATTTGCTAACGAGGTAGAGCACAATGAGTAGTAAAATATGGAAGTGACAAGCTCGTTTGTTAATGAAATATCTAAATCGATCGAACATAAACCACTTAATATTGTATCTTTTTATGTTGTTGAGTTCATATATGGATTGATATTGGCACTATTTTTTAGTTATTGGTGTTATTATTGATTCATGTTTTGAAGGGGTTTAAGTAAATTTTCATTGCGTCTCGTCCAGAATGAAATATCTCATTCTGACGTCCCAATTGTAACTTATGTCATTGGGAGATGTTTAGCAAGTCGATAATAAAAAAAACCAAATTTACAGCCATAAGAGCGCAATCCATCAATCCTTATTCTACATGTATAGTAAACTAATTGATTTCATCAGGCTGTATTTACTTAAATAAACCAATCATGGCCGAGCAAAGCCGAAGGTCATTACACAACTCACGACTTCGGCATCCGTTTCATGTTTGCTTTGCCGCGCGCGTGTCTCTAACACCTCACGGAAAGCGCTAAACTGTGATAGGAAACCACATCAATGCATTAACGCATGCAAGCTTAAACGCTAAACGTTAAACGCTAAACGTTAAACGCTATGCAATCGCCGTCGACATACATGTGTAAGTGGCGTATAAAGAACATCATTATGAGTGTTTTTCATAACCAGTAGAATGTAAAGGCTATAAACGATGAACATTAAACGCTAAATTCGGATATTGTACACCCTTTAACGTTCAATACTAAACCGAAAACGATCACAAAAAATAAAGAGTTAGAACAGCGTGCAACTCTATATGTATATGAATCTTTACATCTATCAGTTAATAGTTAATTGATGTCCGAATTTTATGTACTGCCCAAAACTCATAAACTAACTAACTAATTTAGTTCAGCTACCTACATGTACATGTAAATGCGCGATTTTACAAAATGCACAACTCAAATATAGAACCACATTCCGCCTCGATTGCTTAAAAATGGCGATTTTTATATATTTTCGTGTGGGAAATCGAGATTTTTCAAAAGGGATAACCCAGTCGCTCTTGTCGCAAGTGAACATAGGAATCTCTACTAAAATGTCGCAAGTTAACATAGGTATCTCTACTAAAATGTAAAATGTAAACTATGAAAATTCCAAGCTCGCTTGTTAATGCAATCGCTAAATCGATAAAAAATCGCTTCCACGTTTTTATTCTCAAATTGGAACCTAATGAATGTATTTTTTACCCACATTATCATTTACAAATCACGCATATATAACTCGAAAGTACAAAAAAACAGGGAATTTTTACGCAAGCAGGGAAACCCCAGAAAGCGACCAGCATTTCGTTTTAAATTATCATTTTGATTTTCTGCTCAATTAAACTTTGAGCTAATTTTCGAATTAACAGCGCATTTTCCCGTATCTTTTGCAAAATTGTAAAAATTTTACATGACGTTGATTTGTTTGTTTCCGCACAAATCCCTTATTAAAATATGTGCCTTACGTTGGTTGCAAGATGCGTAATCATTTTAATAAATTTATACTGGTATCAATATAGTATTAAAGCAAGGTCCCATAGTGTCTGATTAACATTTGTATATTTTGCAAAATCACTGAAAACCATTAATGGCAACTCTTCTGTCATTTCTCATCGCATTTGTATCGATTGAAGCATTGGTCCTAATTGGATCATCAGCAAAAGGTATGCATTTGAAATTGGTTTTATGTAAATCATTTTCCTTTTTAGTATTTTTCTAATCGTTGGTATTTTGTTCCAAATAACAATATATGTTACAATGAATATGCGTGTGAAATGGGGATGAAAATATGTGAAAAGATTCATACGTAAATTATACGCTCAGTATCGGAAGTTCGACAAGAAAAATATAATTTGTAGATTTTGATAATGTATATATGCTATTCATTTCGATACATTTCACAGTCCTATACGATTATACATGTATTTACATGTTTTAAACTTTTTTTCAGCTCTGAACAATCGACTGGCCCTCAAAGAAAACCAACTGGATCTAGATGGCACCAAACTCGAGCTGTTGCGAAAACTGATGTCGCAACTGGACGATCTGGAAAGACTGTGGACTGCATCACAAGAAGCTGAAAATATGGTCGACTCCCTAACAGAAACTCAAAAATGGATAGACCACATAGGGGCGATAGAGGATAATTTGGTTCAACTGACCGAAGACACATCTGCGGAACGCTTTCGGAGACCTCCAAGACCGACAGGGCGTTATCTTGATGACGACGTTGAATTCGGTCTACAAAGGGGGCTTATTAAATTATGGAAAGATTACAACGGGAGGAACGAGGAAAGTGAGGTTCGACCTACTCCGGAAGCGCCAATGAAACGGTTGCTTATTCCACGTCCGACGGGACGTTTTTTGGACCCCACAGTTGAGTGAATGACAACGTCTAGTCTAAAGATATGAACTGGATTGTTTCGCTCATCAGTTCAACAAAAAATATGCATTCATTGATACAATAAATGAAATATAAACAGTGTAATAAATGTTTGGTTACCATGGATTTCAATATCATTTTACTGAATATTGTTTTATTTTTCTTAAGAATTAATATAATAAGATGGTGGTGCTATCAGGAGCTCTTGCATGCGTCTGTGTATGTGGAATTGGAATTGATTCCGCTGGGATTACTGTATTTGTAACCAATACAAATTCCGCAGACGCAGACGCACAGGAACGCTGACAACATCTGTATCCGGTTTCGAATATTGAATATTAAAAGTGTTTTTGGTTAGATTGAGATATAACCTTTAGCTTTGAAAACAGACTATACACTTGCGACAATTAAAACGAAACTATTTGCGTTCATGATGGCCTTAGATATTATAGCCAGAACTTTTGAAAGACCCAGACGGGGTGTTAACTATTGTACGTATATTATAAATGTATTTTAAAGCAATAAACTAATTGCATTGTTATTGTCTTATTGTATATCTTTGTTATTGTAATTTTACACATGCTTCACAAATACGAATTTACAATAAATAAACAAAATATTCATGAATCTTCTTCTTTTCGGCCGTATATTCGTACCAAAGCATACGAACAAATCACGTGATAGTTGACATATGCGGGCATCGTACATTAAGTTTCTTGCGTGTGTTTTTGTAAAAGATGTATGGATCAAGGTCAAAATCAAGGACAATAATGTGGGTTTAGTAAATTATGTAATCGCTTAGCAGGGGACCATCCTCTTAAAATAGAGAATATGATGACTTACCTTTAAAGAGGGGGTTGATCTTCCAAATGGTGATGGGACCGAGGCTGGCGAATTGACCGAAGCAGAGTTCGAGGAAGAAAAGCGGAAGACCCACAAAGGCCAGCATGATTATGTAGGGGATCAGGAAGGCACCTGAAAAAAAAAAAACATTAAAAAAATAAAGTAATAAATATCTTACTAAAAGGCAATAGATTATTTGATGAAGCCCGGTTCAAGAAAATATTGAACCGGGCGCACCCATCGTATAGACCTTACTTCAGACCGAACCGGAAATGCAAATGATTGGTATAATAGTTAACGGGAGCTCCTGCCTTCCGCCTGTTTATCCGCACTTGGTAACGATAATGGTATGATTATATTCATGATAAGGGAATAATATAAGTTATATACAAGAAACATATTGAAATACCAGTTTGATTGTTTTGACATATTATTACGCTCACGCCTCATCAAATATTGTCGCATTTGATTCACTTACACAGACTCAACGAACATGCTGGTATAATTTAATTGTTTAAATCGTTGAGAATGTTTCGAAAATGTTTTCCGTTATAATATTAACGCACACAAATTAATTAAGCTTTTGAACTCGTTTTGATTTTTTATTTAATTGCAAACTGACAAGCCAGCATAAATGGGAGATCCGTACCAACAAACTTAAGCAAAATGGTTACTGTGTTTTTGTCACGCCGAGATTACTATAAAGCATTCCAATGAAACGCAGGTCACATGAAAAAAAAGCGGCGCGTTTTAGCTCAAATGTAACCGCGCCCTTAACAATCAACCATTTTTAGGAATAGCTTCTACTGTATGTTTTTGCAAATAAATTGATACCAGTCTATTATTTTTAGATTTTTGCATGCATACACGTAATTGCTTGTTTTATATTTCCCTGGTGAATCAGGAAACTATATTAGTTGCTGTGAGTCATGCATGATTATACACTTTAAAGTTTCTCTATAAATGTCTTCTGTAAAATCAAATTTCAATAAAACTAAAACCGCAATCATAATAGCTAGAAGATGACTTAGCGCATTGCATCCAGAATTATCATAATTATATCATCACATATTTAAACCACTTTATTTTTTCACCATTGAAATGTCGGAAGTGAAATGTTGTTGGTGAACAAGTATTTTTAGGGTTTGAAAATCACCAGGGTGTACTTGAATCCTCAAAATGTGGTAACCGCCTTTAAAATAAAATTTAAGGACTATTTGTGGTAGACTAGCAATTAATGCATAGAAATGCGAATCAATAAGTCGTTTAACATCAAATGGTTATTTATAGGTTGGAATAACGATTGGAGTGCAGTTATATGTAATCATGACAGCAACATTTGAGGAAATGAACTGATCAGCAAGCATTTTTGTTTATTTGTTATGCATCAAAACATATTTTATGTACATACTTTTAAAAAATACGAAAACTTGGAAATTAAGGGGTTCATTTATAGTAGTAATCCGTATTCAGATAAAAATGCGAATCAACTTTACTACATGACCCACAATCCCCGTTATCCTTAATTTTATATTTATCATTAAATGATATATTTAACTATTGGAGAAATCCTGTAAATTGAAGTTTTAGGTTAACAGATTATATTGAGCCAGTTTTCCACCATTTTAATCATTTAATCATCATTTTAAGCGTTCTTGGTTAATCTTTAACTTATCGATTCGCTTACCCCCGCCATTTTTGTAGCACAGATACGGAAACCTCCAGACGTTGCCCAGGCCAACGGCATATCCAATGCACGTGAAGATGAACTCCAGTTGTCCACCCCATGCGGCTCTTTCCTCTTCTTCCTCTTGGCTATTGTCAAGGACTTTGGCGTCATTTGTGCCTAGTTTACCCTGAAAAAGAGTGAATTGCAATTAAAATCATTTTTGTTGTCATTATGATTTTATGTAAATTACCTAATGTTCATTTTCCTCCTCATTACTATTGTTAAGATCGTTGGTGACATTGGTGCCCAGTTTGCCCTGGGAAAATCAAGAGAGAATCGCAATTGAGAATCAATGTAGTTTATAATTTCAATATAAAGTATATGTTATTCTGCGTTATCAAGGCTAGCGTCAGTGTCTTTCGCATCATTGGTGCCGAGCTTGCACTGGAAAGGAGAGGGATTACACTTGATCTAAATAAGATGTAATTATAAATAAACATGCTATTTGTTTCACTTATTTTTCATTGCTCGTGTCATGTCAGGGTCTTTAGCAGCATCTATGCCAAGCTTAACCTAGGAAGAAACAACAGCAGTAAATTGCAATTAAATGTCAATAAAACACAATCAATAAAAAATCGCGAAAATTGGTAGTCATATTTCACCTGAAAACAATGCGACTATTTCATTGCATATACAAGCTGTTACCTTGTTTGAAATTTGATAAGCAAAGATAAAAGGCTTTATTGATTTCATTGGTTCGAAATGCACACTAGGATAAATATAAGAAAAGTAATTTCATGCAAACGATATAACACCCGTTTTAGAATGGTAGAACAGGAAATATATGAAATATATTATAAGTAACGTTGAACCATCCATGCACTACCCCGATCCCTATCCATGCTCCTCATCCCAAACTCTAATAACGAAACCAAACTTATAAAATAAAAATAATTACAAGTTCATATGTTTCGGTATCCACATTATTATTCGCTTCGCCATCTTCAATCGTAATGTTCGGAACTTGCATCAGCGGCGTGCGCTGTTCCTCTGAACGTTCTGGTGCATTATTTGAAATATCCGAGTGGTCTTCCATTGTTCAAGATTTTAAATTGAGCATTTATATATATATAACTATTTTATTGTGCTTTTAATTAACCTCTTTGTTTCTTTTAGCTCTAGTTGCTTATTATTGTTTCTGAGTGTACGTTTATGTAGTTATTCCGCGTGTGATTTTAAGTACATTAAACTGTCGAAGTCTAAATTAATTTTAGTTATTGATCATTTTTTATACATTGCTGTATGTATAAAATATATACCAATGCTTTACCGAAAAAAAATTAATGTATGCTAACTATTTTCAATGTTTTGAACGAGTCAATTATAGCGTTCCATTCACATAAATCTGGTAAGTTTATTTGAAGAGCTCACAAAATAAATGCCTCCATAAATCCTTTGGCCTTGGTTTTTACAATGGATAAACTTGTTTCCAGCAATTTGCGTAAATTATGTTTGGAATAATATTCTTAAGCGTCAAGCAATATTCAAAGTCTGATGATATGCAATTATTACAATATATGTCACTTGGACGAACATATAAATGCTTATGCAAATATAAATACGTTCGCTGTTATAGTCATATCGAGTCCCTCTTAGTCACATGCAATTAAATGTAAGGGGTATTCGCCTTAACTTATATCCGTATTTTCGAGGTTTTAGTTGATAATTCCGGTTTTAAAAAGTCATTAACATATATAATTTTCAAAGTCACATATTCCCACTTCACAATAAATAATGCCAATAAAAACAGGATATTTCATAACTTTATATTCCAATAGGAACTGATGCATGTAATGCTATTATTATGCCAACTGCTTTTCAACTACTGTCATTTCATGGAAGCAAATTATTGAAATCATCCAGTTTTGAAAATAAATGAAATCACTTGATGCTTCAAAATAGCTTTAAAATGACAATCCATATGAAATAGAAATTTGATGATATTGGTTTATCCAATAACAATGAAAATCAATTAGCTATATTTTAATCCAAACCGCTGTCACATCAACAAATGGTACTACAATGTATTTTAATTGAACGAATAGTTAACTAGCATGGCCTCGTATTGTATATTTGATATTGTCTTAATATGCCACATAATTAAATCGAATGTGCGCAAACCAAACAATATTCAGACTATTAAAATTTTAGTTTCATGCGTCTATTTTGCAACAAAGAAGGTCAAAAGTGTTAATTGCATTGAATTAAACTGTAATAACGTCATCATTACTTAAACATTGTCTAGATACGTTTTTCCTTGAATATCTTCATAGTATTTCTCGGAGAGCGGTTAACTGTCATGATGAAACATCAAACACGCTTTCAACTTCATTAATAAGTATGTACCATATGTGGTTTTACAGTCTATAACTATTACAATCAAATAGCAACTCGTTTATATGGCTATTCATTTTGTTTCCATTCAGTTTCATTTATTTTATTCATTTTTAATCAAATATAAAACTATATTATCATAAATTATTATTATCATTATTAATATTTTAGATGTAGTTTTATATTATACATAATACATGGCTGTCATATTCCATTGCGGGTTTGACGCATTTTTTTCATATCCTGGTAAGAGTCGTGATAAGCACTAGTAAAGACAAAACTGTTATTTAATAGATACAGATCAAGTTTTACGGAAAAGCTGGCACAATAACAATAAAAATCCATATGTTTCGACAGAAGTGTTACCACGGGAAAGGGATTACATATGGGAGAATCGTCTAAGGGCCTGGCCACATAGGGAGTGATACGAAGTGACATCGATTATTGTTCGCACATGTATATGTTTTTGATAAGGCATAATTCCTTTATAATAACATTCAAGAATTTATGTCGCTCGTCGTCGCTCCTATTGTGTCGTGTCCAAATGCTGCGGTCAGGCTTGAGTGCTAATTTAAGCGAACGCTATAAAATGCCACGAATATAAAGTAAAATCAGCGATATTAGTTGATTATTCTATTTTTGAATTCATCAGCGATCGCAGAGAATTTCGATCGTGCCTGACCGCACCATCCTATGAATTTGTCTTTATCTAGCGCATTTTTTTTTTCGAGTGTTTTTACCTATATATTTGTAACACTAAACCTATATATCTAAGGTGCCGACACTGGACATAGACAAAAAGCTACGCGCGACACAAATCACTATATGTGTCCACACCTAATAAAGCGATTAATGCCAGCTTTAGAAATCGTCAAATGCCAAAAGTGCTCCCTGCAGACATGTAAATATAAGAAATCAGAGACAAAGGCGCCTAAATAAAGGATAGGGAACATATTATCGAACATCACAGTGATTGTGTTTTACTCAATTTGCCGACTCGAGTCTAAACGTTGGAGCAAATGGCGATTTGTAAATTATAAATCAACTCTATACTGCTATGATTCAATGATGGTTTTATTACATTATTTGAATTCATGATTGTTTTAGTGATGGCTCATTTTTGTGATACAGCATAGATACTATCATCTTTGAGAATGATTAATTAATTATCCATAAACACATTTTACATTTTGTCTTTTATTATAGAAAAGATAGATATACATGTAAATACTATCTTAATGAAAAATGATTAATATCTAAATGGTAAATCAAAGCATCGTTACTGAGTAATCATTGTTCTTTACTCTCACAGGACATCATTAACTCGTCTATTACCCTCTGGATCAGTCAAATATTATTTCCCAGATGTACATGCGATATGTTAATATTTAAAAAAAAGATTCACGGACCTTTCGACCAGTACAACTCCGATCCCTTTTGGTGCCCTTTTTGCTACCATAATTTCTAATCAATATATAATGGTGGGTTGCGTTCAAAAAAATGATTTATTATTTGAAAATGAGAGTTGACACGTTATGATGATATAAAGTTACTCGATTCAATCTTCTACTAAATGTTGTCAATAATTGTGATATGATAACTTACAGAACTTATGATCAATGTAGTAATAGTATGTTCATGTACACATTTAAGTCATATACATCTCAGCAATGGTTTTTGTAGCCATATTATGATATATATCTTTTCATGGATGCTTTACATGTGGAATGCGCCTACTATTAAAGTCCATCTACCCATGTTCTTGGGAAAGCACCCAAGATAGCATTTTACAAATTAAACTTAAACTTAAATATGACTGACAGACGAGCATGATGCACCCATGCAATGCATATAATTAAAAGATAGTGTAAGTAATTTTATTTGCTAATTTTATATATTTATTTTTATTTACGTAGCTCTTCTAATTACTAGTGATAGATTTAATTCTACTTAAAAGCTTAAGAAAGCCAGACCCTTAACGTCGCAGATAAAACTTGACATTTCCGCTGAAAAACTACGAAATGAGATCGTAATAACAACTAGAGTAATATGCTCTATATAGATAGAGCATAATTATCTGATTTCTTTTCCTAATAAGATAATCATTCTTTAAATGCTTG
>LQRL01083982.1:23043-57423 GCA_001703475.1 Hydroides elegans | reverse complement strand
CTACTTTTTCAATAGAAAACTGGAAGTGCTTCTTAAAATTATTATGTTATATGTGATTATATAAATAAACATTTGAATTCTCAACTCGGAACAAAATTCAAGCGGTTAGTCTTTTAAATGAAAATACATGGGCCCTTCTACAAGAATTAGTAACTGCAGTTTGAAAACTGTTTCACTTGCAAAAAATTGTCGCCTCGTATTATTATTTAAAATATTATTATCTATTATATAAGATTATTAATTAATATTTTTTAGTTTACTGTTTTGCAGTTACTTCAACTCAACTGTTTCAAATTTATATTTGCTGCTGTCTAATTTGAGATCCCCTTTGTGTTTGAAGACGGTTCTACTGTAAACTAGACCTTCATCAACAATCATTTCATCCACATTCTCAAGTTGTTTCTTTAATCCATCGTTTAACTCAAACTTGACATAGCCGCCTAACACTTTCTGTGGTCCTGCAATGTAAATGATTATTTTTATGATAATTTTCTGAAACCATGAACATACCAAAGACAGACTTCAAAATCAAATTACAAAGGTTTTACACATATCAATTAATACGCGATTAAGGGGAAATTGTAATGTCTAGATTTAATATAAGTGGGATGATTATATTAAATAATTTGAACAAATTGACATTTATTAACATACCTGTCTGTCCAGGCCTTTTCTCGATAGGAACCTTTTTCTGTGGGACCTGATCTGGCTCGAGCTGCGTCAATAGAACAAAGGGGTCTTTTCCATATGGACCACTTTTTACCGCTTTGATGATTTTAGATTGCCTATTATAAAAAATACAATTACTAATATTGCAATACCAAACATTTAAGGTAATACACTGGTTAATTCACCGAATAAAAATAACTGAATCATCTTACTGAATCATGTCACTATATGTTTTTTCTTTTAATATAAGTCTTCATGCGATATATTTTCAAAACCATGCGTATGTATCTCAAAATATAGATTCACAGTTAGAATGTTTGTTTTTAGCACATAATCCAGATATATTCAGGTATATTCTTTTCGATTTTGATCATTTAAGCATTACTTTGAGCTGGTACCCTCGAGTGACAAATTCACGAGTTTCTTTAAAAATCCGTTTTGTACACATAAAATACATTGTTCTCCTCAACATGCAATCTTTGTCGTCAATGGATGCAAATGAATGCTTATTTGAAAATTCTTAAGCTAATTTTTTAACAAAGAAACAATAAAAATGTAGTAAATTAGCTAATAAACATTTAAAGCTGCCTTACTTGATTGTTTTTAAAGCTTCTGTCGTCGTAAGATAAAACAGTGATTTTGCCATGTTGAACGTTTGTTAGTTCTTACATACTACAGCCAATTATGAGAATGATTTATATAGGCACAAATGCCACACCTTTAAGATTCAATTCAGGTTTTCTAACGGGAAGGGCATGTACTGCGGCGTGGTACCTTCATACCTGGATAAGTTGCTGTATAATATAACAGTCCTTTTCTATTAGTTCAAGTGCAATTTTGGGTGCGCATGGAATAACAATTTTCAGTACAAGGGTGTGATCTCAGATGAAATGAAATGGACTTATTGATGCAGAAAAATCGCTTACATATAACATAAACGTATGTACCTATAAGCAAACTAAAGAATCTATTCAATATGATGATCCAAAAATGTGGTTGCATATATACGTTTATTTTAACAGGTGTTATTTTCTTACTATTTCGAAATTGCACTTCATATTAACCCTGTTAAATTAAGTAAAAAATCATATGATATATAATTGCATTACATATTTCTACCAATACAATCCCGGATTTACGTATTTTATATTGTAGGTGTAGTATGAAAATAAGGAAATTTCAGTTATCAACTTTCAAGTTCAATTTGGAAATGTTGTAGCCTTTCATTCCATGACTATTCAAACTTTAAATTGACCATTAGCAGTAAATGTATTTAATTAACATACAGATGAACAATGTATGTCTCATGCTCCAAACTAAAAACTACTATTTTTATTTCAGATTAAACAAACAACGAAGCTTATTTGTATTGCAAAATTGAAAGATAAGTGAAAAATGATAAAAATGATATATTAACTTGACATGTACTGCGAAGAGGTAACTGTTTTTGTAAGAGGCTACAGGGTATATCAGAAAACAACATGAAACGCATACAGTGTTCAACTTTTCTGGCTTATCGACAAAAACAAATTTACGTACAAATTGAACTGAGTAGCAAATCAGCCGATGTTATAATATTTCATATATTTATATTTATATATTTGCGTTCTCTTGTAAGTGCTGGGAACCATCCCAAAATAATTAAAATAGTTGAGTATAGGAGTGGTTGTGCTAAGGGTGTTTGACATAATCAACTGTTCAATCCTGTATTTCGTCTGTATAAATATCGACGATGTCTGGGGATATAATTATCACACAAAAGTAAGTTGTTAAATAGACAAAAAAACAGTATGGACAAGGCTTTGGTGAAACTAGGAGAAAGGGCTTTGGTGACAACTGGCAAAAGAATAAGGCGTTATCTTCACTGGACCACTATTGATAACTTAAAAAATATTGAGTAAGTATGAATCTATTATTTTCTAAAACATGGGCTATTGGTATGAAAAAGTGATTTACATTCATGTTAAATACTGCGATATTGTTTTTTTGAAAGTGACCTATTTAAACTATAATGATATATAATCGAAAACTTTAGGTATGATATTCTACATATTTTGTGAAATTCAACACCTATTTCAAATGTCAAATAAAAGTTTCAAGTATACTAAATCATGCTCAAACTTAATCTTTACAATATTGTCAATTGTGTTCCAGTGAACTAACGGATCTGATTTTTTTAAACATATTTTTCATTGTTTTGTTGTAATATCACCTATATAATCAGGACAACCTGATTACAAAAATACATTTAATAAATCGCTCACGTTAAAACAATAATTTATATTCATTCAGATGTGTACATTGTCCAGGAATCAGTTGTACATTATTGGTTTTATATTTACCAACCAAAATACTATTTAATACAAATATTTTATTTATATTGACCAGAAAAAGTCAAGAAATATGGAGGTCTAAAATCGGAAAATATGATGAAGCTGTGTATCTGTCTCCTATAGAGTTCGATGGAAGCAAGGAACACCTCAGATTGATTTATGCAAGCAATTTTGGGAATGTGCTTGAAAATCGTAAGTGATCTTTAAGATACATTAATTTGATTATGTTAAACGTATATAAGTTAATACATTATTTAGCTAGCTATCATATATGGCCACAATACATTGATGAAAATGTATTTATTCTAAATTTCAGCATTGGATGAGGAACGAATGCATGGTCTCGTCTTGTTTGAATTTGAGGAAGATTTGGTGGAGAATTACGACGTACTAGAGGCATATGAACACGAAATTATCCGCAGAAGAATCGCTGTTCATAGAAATAATATCAGCTTAAAAGGCCGAAACGCAAAATTCATCCGCACCAAAGATATCCTGAAAAAGTAGTTAGCTGGCTATGGAAGAGGAAGTTTGACAGACAATCTATACAGAATCCCCTTCATTGACTAGTGATCAGTTATATGACAAAGTATATTAAACCAAGCTCTGACTCTGTCATTAAGGCTCTTTTTATAATAGCAAGAGCTTTACTTTAATAGATAAATTTATAAATAAGAAATATCATAAATTGTGTATTTCAAAATAAATTTTGATTTGTAAATTGAATTTGTTCATTCAAACAATCTATTTGGTATATTTTGATTTATGATTCAAACGGCATGAAATAAACAAAGAGCATCAACACGTGTTTTATTAGTATAATTAATTATAGATAAAACCTGTACGTTTATAAATAATAATGTGAAATATGAAATATAAATATGAATGTAAACTATGAACCATTCATGAGAAAATTGCAAAGGAACATTTGCGAATGCAAAGCGAAAAATTCTACATGACATTTTATTGGTCGGGGTTCATGGTATCATGCATTATTTTATTTGTTATTTTTTTGTATTTATTTGTTAAACTTATGCTAAAAATATTGATCGTTATACCAGATTGTTGGAAGAGTCAACTATTATCATGAAATTCAAGTTGGTTAGAACTGAAGAAACGACGAAAAATGCCGAAATCAAGCAACCAACAGCCGTTTTATACCCATCTGCTCTCCCATAAGCCAACCCGTTCTAATCGTTGAAAAATTTGAAACAAATATTCGATTGAAAGAAAATATTGCACCTTTTTACTAAGCTTATAAAGGCATGTATGATTCAAGCCATAGCAGGACATCAACTTAAAAATGGACGTGATTATGAAAATCAGCAAAAGATAATACATACAGAGTAAACATACAGCCAGACATGTTGACAAATTTTGAAGATGGTAACAAACTTTATACTCCAAAACGACGGCATCCTCGCTACAAAACGGACTTCAAGCAGAAAAAAAAACATTTAGAATATCTAAGTCTTATTTTATCTAATTTAAGCAAGTAATAAACAAATCTGAATTACTATAGATAACAATAACAATATTAAATTATAATTGTTTAATAACAATAGATATGACGTCACAATTACCCAAATATTGCACCATTTTTGTAGTACTTCAGGATCAACAATTGTATACACTGAAGCTTTGAAAAAGGGCACCAAGCACGAAGCGCGTCAGGATTTTGAATAAAATGTGAGAAAATACTTATAAATGTTTTGTTTTGTGTTATGATACGTTTAAAAACTTATTATTATGCCTTAAAGGTACCGCTGGTTAGATTCATATTGCTTGGATCCGCAACAGGCATATAATTCCCATTTGATAAACCTACTTATAAAAAGACCATCCCTGGTTATACACCATGTTTCATTGAATAATATTGTTTTAAAATATAATATAGACTGAAATATACATGCATACATGATAATACTAATAAAAGAAACACATATATACTGATAAAAGCTAACTAATATTGCCTCAAAAAATCCTTAATAATGTAAATGCTATGTATTTCGTAAATGCAAATGAAGAGATTGAGTGTTTTTGATTTTATTTTGAAGCAAAACTTAATTGATTAGCATGATATCACATGATTATTCCTTCAATGTATTTATTTTTCGGTTCGCGGTGGAGAACATTTTTAGGTAAAGGTATCAAAAATATGAGTAACATGTTTTTTTTTATTTTAACAACCCGAAATATGCATTGATTTTATTATTATATTATTGTGTTATAGTATTCCATATCCGTTTAACTGATGAACAGTGCATATGTTGTAGGCTGTATATGTTTTCATATATATATTGCTCGTAGTTATAATAACATTATAGATCGATATTTATAAAATTTATATCTTTATAACTTTATAAAATCCGGGCCAGTTTTCGATGGAGCATTTATGCTCTTTGGTCGAGCATAGATATATAAGTATATTTATCGCCAAGTCATATAATTGATGCAATAAAAAAATATATTGAGGTGTTCTGATACATATGAGATATGTATTAATTTGCTTTTGTGGCAAGAACATATTATATCAAATTGTATGTAATGACTGTTAATCAGCATGCTAGCAGGTACTCAATAAAATGGCATATCATCAACTATATAACTACACAATGCAACATAAATAACGCAACCAGAACACATGGGGGTGCGTTTTGATATACAAGGTTAAGAATCAGCTAAAATTGTGTGAATGTGATCCCTTCTGTGGTCTAAGATCGGAGTGCCGAGTCTGTGAACTCTAGTTTTCAAAACCAATACAGTCAACACCTTGCAATATAAACCAGTGTGACTGCTTCACCTATACACGAATCTATAGATTATTATGCCAGTAGATTCTCGTGACTCAATTGAATGAGAGTGATTGTGTCCTGCCCTGAGAGTGTAGTGCGATGTCTATCGTCAGACCACATTCAATCCTAACATTTCTCGTCCGATTCCCTAAACCACTAAGAATACTTAGCCAATACACGAATCTATAGAGCTACACTAGCAAACAGTTGATCCGATAGAGTTATGTTTGCACTGTCACGGGTCAGTAGATTCTAGTGAGGCACTCATTCCATTATATGTTCTGTTGTTTCGAAAGGGAAATCGGATTCCACAAAGCATTTAGAATCGTGTTTGGTAATTATTTATCAAGTTTATAATGCCGAGGTTGCCGAGTTTTTAAAGGACCAAGATAATCGGTCTTCTGGACAGTTCAATGGCAAAAGCCCCCTCCCTCGGCGAAAAGCCCTCCGGCGGAAAACCTCTCCATTTTTGTAGGCTAGGCGAAAAAGCCCCCCCTCCTCCAGGTGGAAAGCCGCAACCCATCCCCCCACCGCCGAAAAGCCCCCTTTACGTAAGCTTATCTTATCTTAATGCTATCCTTGTTGCGTCGACTTACGTTACGGCCACAAATGACCTCATAATAACGTCTTATTGTGACGTCAATGTTACGTAAAACGTTCAACGTAATTTCGACGTAATCATGATGTCAACGTTACGTCCAATATTCAACGTAAGTTCGACGTCATCGTGACGTCATTGAGCTATATTTCTATGACGTTATTGTTACGTCACATACGTCGTGACGTCAAACATCTTCGTCATGGTTACAAAGCTACGAATGACGTCATAAAAACATATCTCAATGACGTCATGATGATGTCAAAATTACGTTTGAAGTTCGACGTAACTTTGACGTCCAAATATGACGTTTTTATGAGGTCATTTATGGCCGTAACGTAAGCCGACGCAACAAGTATAGCATTTAAAGAGTAGCTGAGGTGAAGGGTGATTGTTACCGGGGTGCGTTCTACCAGAGGGGAGGATTTTCGCCCAACGTGCAAAAATGGGGGGGGGGTGTCCATTAATCCGTCCAAAAGACCGATTATCTGGGTTTTTTGAAAACTCAGCAACCTCGGCATTATAAATCAATCATGATCAACCACGATTCTAAATGCTTAGTGTTAGAAGTCTATTCACTTTCGAAACAACAAGAAAATGGTATGGAATGAGTGCGTCACTAGAATCTACTGACCCGTGACACACCACATACTCTAATGGAACAACTGTTACTTTAGCTTGCTATTGTAGCATAACACTCTATAGATTCGTGTATTGGCGAAGTATTCTTATTGGTTTAGAGAATAGGACGCGAAATATTTGGATTGCTTTGGGTCTGATGGTCCATAGACATTGCACTACACTCTCAGACTACAGGCAGGGCACAATCACTCTCATTCCATTTAGTCACTAGAATCTACTGACCCGTGACATTGCGCACGCCAGACTATTGATTCATAAAAGGTAAACCTGGTTCGCTATTGTAGCATAATAATCTATAGATTTGTGTATTGGTGAAGCAGTCACACTGGTTTATATTGCAAGTTGTCGAATGTATTGGTTTTGAAAACTAGAGTTCACAGACTCGACACTTCAATCTCAGACTGCATAAAGGACCGCATTCAAACAACCTCACCTGATTCCTAACCTTGTATATCAAAATGCACCCCCATGTGTTCTGGTTGCGTTATTTATGTTGAGTATTGTATAATAGAATAACGTTTACAAAATCGGAGCAGAGGAGAATGTTGTATATCGATGATAAAATAAAAATGATTTGAAGCTGATAAAATGTGTGTGCATCTACACAAAAGGTATATAAAACAGGTCTTTATATATTTTTTTTCATAAAATACAAATCACCTTAAATAACTAAACGAAACAAAGAGAAAAAACTGTGTTGCTGTTTTCATAGATTTATTACTATTTTGTTTGTTAAATAGAATAGAAGTTATCACAATATCAGTACAGCAAAATACAAACTATAATGCTTATTCTAAATAAAATGCTTTTATGCAGGCTTTTGAAAAGCGAATATCAAAGTTTCGGTTTGTAAAATCATAGTGTTTTAGTTGATTATAATAAATAAACCACCGAATGTTTCAATAGAAAACTGGAAGTGCTTCCTTAAATTATTATGTTATATGTAATTGAATAAATAAACTTTTGTTTTAAAACTCGGAACAAATCAAGCTGTTAGTCTTTTAAATGAAAATGCATGGACCCCTTCTACAAGAATTAGTAACTTCAGTTTGAAAACTGTATCACTTGCAAAACCATTGTCGCCTCGTATTACGAATATTAATTCATATTTTTAGTTTACTTTTTGCAGTTACTTCAACTCAACTGTTTCAAATTTATATTTGCTGTTGTCTAATTTGAGATCCCCTTTGTGTTTGAAGACGGTTCTACTGTAAACTAGACCTTCATCAACAATCATTTCATCCACATTCTCAAGTTGTTTCTTTAATCCATCGTTTAACTCAAACTTGACATAGCCGCCCAACACTTTCTGTGGTCCTGCAATATAAAATGAACATTTTTCATGATTTTTTATGAAACCATTAACATACAAAAGACAGACTTCAAAATCAAATTACAAACGTTTTACACATATCAATTAAAGTTTAATGTCTAGATTTAAATATTAAGAAGGATGATTATATTAAATAATTTGAACAAATCAACATTTATTCACAAACCTGTCTGCCCAGGCCTTTTCTCGATGGGAACCGTTCTCTTTGGTACCTGATCTGGCTCGAGCTGCGTCAATAGAACATAAGGGTATTTTCCATATGGACCACCTTTTACCGCCTTGATGATTTTAGATTGCCTATAATTATAATAGTGGTGATTACAATATGGTATTACAATATCATTCTTTTAAGCTAATAAATGGATTTTTTAAAAACAAGAAACTGAATTTTACAATATTTGTACTTCATTTTATACTTCTCAAAATTTGTTGTCATGTGATATATTCTAAAAGAATACAACTATATCTAAAGTATTTCTAGGTTTCATAGTTGAGAAAATGAGTCTTTTGGATGCAGATAATTCAGATAAACTTGTGTTTATTTAGATATTTGAAACGTTGCTAGGGAGTGATATACTCGAGTCACAAATTCACGGGTTTACTATTATCTACCTTTTGTATACATACACTACATTGTTTTTTTTCCGCATGCAATCTTTATTAACGAATGTATCTTAAACGAACACGTAATACCTATTCTTAAACTTATCTATTTACAAAAACAAATATGTATGTAGAACATTTGCAGATATAGAATAAAGTATGTCTTACTTGATTGATTTTAAAGCCTCTGTTGTCGTAAGATAAAACAGTGATTTTGCCATGTTGAACGTTTGTCAGGTGTGACTTACCACAACCAATGATCAAAATGGGTTATATAGACAGTTTAATGCCACACCTATGAGATTAAATAAGGTTGTATGGGATCGGTATGCACTGATACTTAGTACTTTGATATCTGGGTGAGTTTTTGCATAGTGTGGCAATCTTCTTTGATGTGTACAAATGCAATATAATATGTAGGTGTGGTAAAAGAAGATAATTCTTTTACAGTACAAGGGCGTGAACTCAAAATGCACTTATTAATATAAACATATAACTTGCATATTACTAGAATTTGTGGATTCCAAATTAAAAAATATTCAAGAAACATTTATGTAATACAATGTACTTTAATTAAATAATATCGTTGCTTATAAAGGGTTTGGCCGGTTTTACGGATTACTTGTTGAAAATGTTTTAGTCGTATGCAGAATAGTATATCCAGTATATCCAATGTATTGTTCAAATGTAGCATCCGTCGGCGAATGGCCAAACAAAAATCTTGGGATTGATTACAGATGAATGAAATAAGCTATACCATTGAAGTAAATTTTCTTTGCGCTTGGATAAGTACCTTTTGATAAATACAATCCCTGCGTTTGACGTTGTTCTATCACTGCACACTAAGATGTTATGTTAGTGTAAATGATTTAAGAATATGGGTGTGTATAATTAGTGCATTGACACAAACAAATAGTTTATCCTATTTTTCTGTCTATATAAATATAACCGAATATGTAGAATTTATTATCTGACCGAGTCATTTTAATACACAAACAATAATATGGATAAGATAGGAAAGCTGGGAGTAAAGGCTGGAAAAAAGCTTAGGCGTTATGTTCACTGGACCTCTGTAGAAAACTTGGAAAAAATTAAGTAAGTTAGGACTTATTCATATAATGTATGAATTCTAAGCTACTTTCATTTTGTCTCCAATATGTCAAATTAGTGTTTGATAAAACTTCATTTGTCACAGATATATGGTATGTAATAATATCAGGCAAAATGTGATGTGATTACGCATTCATTGTGCAAATGACAGTCTTATAAAAATACATTTTCTATATGTTTTAAAGATTACGTTAACTATTAAGTAACCTGATTTATATAATATAATATTCTATTTCCATATAAAGAAACACATGTTAGTGTTTTATTTAGCATTTTATAGATACATTTTTAGCACAGCATTGGTTTATAATACAAATGATGGCTATGAATCAAACCACTCAAATTAAAAACCAAACACAAGTAGAAGAGAGGATAAGTCACGATGCTATATAAGTTGAATATAACTGTGTAAATTGATCTAACTGTTTGGTAAAGTAAGTTATGGATACGTTGCTTTACTTTCATTTAATACTTAATTATTATATAAAATGTGCAATTATGAGTGTCTAAATAAATATACATTTCATAATTCTTAAATATATGTTACAATTAAAATATCAATACCCATTTGAATAATTCACAGTCGAACTATATCCAAAGAATTGTGTACAATTTACTAGACAAACAAGTGACATTTAAGTGAGGGTGCTACCGATGGCTTAGCCAAAAGCATAATAATCTGGATACTATCGACAAAATGACAGAATGCCAGAATAACAAGTGGTTTTTGGCTAAAATGTTGCCAGTAAATAGTCAAGTTTAAAATACATGTAGAAATACACAGTTCAGAACGTTTTTCGCCAAATAAATCGAACATAGATAATTATTGGCACTCAAATGGTCACTTAAAATACACCAAAGCTCCGTCTTTGAGCATCCTCCAGTTATTTTGCGTCTTATGGTATATTGTAAAAGTATGCATACATCCAGATGCCATAAAATAAGTTTTGGTCGGTATATTGTGAATATTGAAACTGCTAATCAATAACGCCTATTGATTTAAAAAATGTATGTACATAGCTTCTTTTAACTTTCTCTATTCAATACCTGGATAATATAGAATGTGTTATTCAAATTGTATTTTAAGTGTAACCTTAAAAATTCATGTAAAAATTCCAACAAAGTTTTTTAATCGATAGAGATTAGCATGCCTAAGAATAAAAATTAGAAATTTTAGGACTCGAAGCTTGAATGCGGTTGTTTGGATATAAATGTACAAAGCAAACAAAGACTTTCATATAAATGGTGATAATCTAAAAATGAAAAATAATATTGATCAAAATATGTACTAGATTTAATAAACCGGTTATAATAGCAAATATTTTTACAGATCGAGCCAAGAAATATGGATGTCAACTGACGAAAACGCAAAATATGGTAAAGCTGTATATCTGTCACCGATTTATTTTAATGGCACTATGGAACATCTAAGGATTATTTACGCAAGCAATTACGGTTATATTTTACAAAATGGTAAGTTAAACAAACTAATTTAGAGACATAGTTATTATTTTCATATAAAATGCAATAAACATTTGTTGTTAAAGAAGATATTTATACATATTTACTAATTTAATATGTTTAAATAATAATGTTCAATTGATTATGCAAAATATGTCCTCCTGAAATATTTTTCCAAGCAATTATCAGTTGTAACATTAAACAAAAGATGTTTGTTTATCAGCATTGGACGAGCCAAGAATGCACGCTTGTGTCGTGTTGGAACTTCCAGAAGACGAGGTTGAACTTCATGAAGTATTGGAGTATTATGCCGATCCCGATCCTAAGAATGCTGACAAAGAAAAGGCTATGCTACTCAGGCACATTGCAGTTGTTAGAAACAAGATCAAGCTGAATGAACTGAACCCACTATTCTATTACACCAAAGATCTTATGAAATAAGGTTATCTAAGGTTTCTACGTCATCAGTTGTTTAAGCAAAACAATATATTATTTTCGTTTTTATTTCAAGGACCTCTTCATCAGCAAGTAATATACAATTGCTTTTACAAACTTAACTTTTACCAATTTAATTTAATAAGGAATTGAAAGACCTATATAGAAAATATATGATGATTTGTGTATATAATTTGAACTATTTTAAATACTCTTTGCCATCAAAGGAACATGCGGTTTAAAAAAATATATTTCCAAATTTTACGATTATAAATAAGAAATGAAGAAGTGTTAATAAACTGCTTATCTGTATATTTTGATTGAAAACAAAACCGCTGCAAATCACAACGAAGAAAGTGTATACGAGCAAAGAACAATCAATTCATACTAATATTCAACTTCATTAACCGCCGTACATTAAGTTCTTTATCAACATTACAAAAAGCCTTCTCTACTCAAGATTAAATTGCATAATATATCAAAACTGCTATATCTGTGTTCTTTGTAAAATAATTTTATTGGAAAAAAAGACTTTCAAAACATTCATAGTTTTGCTGATATATTAGGAATATGGTTGTTGTGGATATGCAGCAAACCATACATTAATATTCTTGCTGTTATTCATCCACTCAAACGACATTAAAGTTCTATCATTTGAACAAGCATACTAATAAACATGCTTGTCATTCGTTACAATACCTTAGCATTGATGCATCGACATCATTTTGTTAGATTAAAAGCTTCTCATGTGAAGAATAGAGACTTAAAAATGTTTTTCTTTTCAAAGTGAATGATAAAAGTCCTTTTGAGATGTCAATCGTTGTAATTACACATTGTAAAATGTAAAGTACAATGTCAAACATATAATATATAATGTATATCTCTAAGGAAAAATGAACGTGTAGGAATTGTTTACCAGAAAGTATGTGTAATAAAGGGTATTGTAAAACTAACTTTTCTGCAGATAGGTTCGAATATAACACAAAATTGAAATTTAGTATTCGCAATAAGATGAATACTTATTTATCGTTAATTATTGTCACTCGTGACGTCACTTCTTTCTTATTTATTTATCAATAATACTTATAATAGTATTCAAAAACATTCCAGAAACTCAAAGCCGAATTCTGATATAGGAATATGTATAAATTCTAAGGTATAACGATTAAAACAATCAGTTGCATACAAAGGAGAGATGACATTATATTTAGTTTATACATTTATTTAATATATTTAATATAAAGGTATATAACTAATGTCAATAAAATAAATCAAACATATCGTGTGTTATTTATTGGAAAATAGATTCTTGAATTCATGTTTAATGATTGCTTCAATATGATTATGTTTGTATGATGTGTAAGTTGATATAGCAATGTATACGATGATATAACAAAACGCAAATGCTACAAAACACAGAAGTGACAAATAGTGCTTAGTATTGCAGACCATTCTACACTTTTATTATTATTGTTATCAGGCCTTCTTTTAATTGGGGACACAAACCAAACGCTGAATTATCCTTGCAATATTAGTCAACAGCATTGCGAGGTATTAACCATGTACTCGGCAAAAGTAATTGAAAGATGATTAACTGGTACGTTATTTGATATAATGATTGAGTCTGTTTCAATGTCATCTTCAACTTAGTAGCGGATATGAATTTGATTTATATAACGACAAGTTTTGACGAGATAAATAACTGACTCTACTATTAATCTTAGCCAAAAGGGCCATTGCACTAGATACTTTCTATTGACAAGAGGCATCATTTTCATACTTGAAGTAAATTCGTATAGATTGTCTTTTATACTTTGTTAAACTGATTGTTTTAAAGGTTGACACATTTATACTTATATTATGTGCACTTTAATAAGTGAACTATTGAAAGACCAAACTATTGCACCCTCTTGGTCACTTCATTGTAAATCAATTCAAGGGATGAATTTATATGAATAGTTCTTTGAATGGCTTGATATAATTATAATATTATCCTCATGCATAGTTGATAATTCTCATAATGTGTTCTGCATTTTTATAATAATTTTATTGGTTTGACATGTATTCTCATTGTTTTAATTTATTTTGTTTAGTTTTAGTGCCATGTGCTCATGGCGTAGATGGCTTCATCGAGATCGAATCTCGACTAAACACGAGATTATTCGATCTATGAAACAACATGATACCGACTATTGACTACTTAAACAAATAAAGTAGAAAACAAATGACTCAATTTAACGTCAATTTACTCAATAATAAGCTTTCTAATTCCAATTATTAGCTGTCTATGAAAACCTTCATCTTATTATATTTATTTGCGTTTGTTGTTATACATGTTACCTAAAGTGGCAGTAATGAGCAAAAAATTTAACAAAAATTACTTATCGTATTCGTTACGATAAAAAATGCTTATCTATTGAAAATTTGATAACATTATTTGGTTGAGTCTCGGACAAGTTTTCAAATACATGATATCCAAAATTAGGATATAACAGATCTGAAAAGTACATGTCTCGTTGCATAAATTTAATGCTCTTCTGTTTATTCAAACGGTTATTCTTCTAAAACCATTTATTATTTGATTTAAGTATATGAATATATCCATTGCCATGTACCACATAATTGGTACAAAAATAGTTATTTCATATATGTTTTCATAGTCATGAGAAATATTGAAATCGTGCTGTTGCAAGAATCCTAGAATTATTACAGCAAATTCTATATAATGATTATCATCCTCTTGTATGATGTTAACTGTGTTTACGGCTGGTAAATGTCGATCTATTATTTTTGTCTTTTACGTTGCTAAGGCTGAATGATTGTTGTTAATCGGCATGATATTCGATACCCATTAAAACGGCATATCAATAAAAATATCAATATAATAGGATATAGTTTACGAATTCAGAGTTGATTGTTATGTCGATGTGTGTAGTGAATTCACAATTAATTTAATAAGATAGATATTGTGTTCATATCAAACCATAACGTATGTTAGTGAACGTATGTTAGAGAATATTTGCATTACAGCCCTTCGTCGTATCGTTCCAGTTTATGTAGAAGGTGAAATGAACATTCATGTCCAAGGAATTAAAATGTTCAAAAATGTTTTAAATGTTCAAAGTTTATGTAACAATTAATAATAATAATAATAAAGTGAGATTTAACGTGCCTATTTTTAGAACAATCTATTTTGTGTAGTTCAGCTACATATACCAATAATGGTCTAATGTCTAATGATAACGGAACTTTGGACGTTTGATAGATATGACGTGCAACATGTTTAAAGGTTCAACATTTATTCTTATACTTCTTAGAAATAAAAATATTTCAAAAACTGTTTCCTTTTGATATTTGTTTATGCAAGCTTGCTTGTAAATAAATGTCAATAGCAACGTGTAGTAAATTTAACTTTTAATCTTAGAACATTTCAACTACACTTGACCACCGGTCTATAGGATGCGCTGGTAAGATGCCTGGTAAGATGCGCTGTCTTTGATGAACACCATGCTGCTTTTCAATTCTCCTGGAAACAAATGCGACACATCTTTTCTTACAAAATAACCCAGCACCTTTTGAATATAGTAATACGGTATCTCCTACACGTTCTTATCGATAAACACAAGGCTAGTTTTCCCGTGAGCACACACTCCAGCCCAAACCGTGATTCCAGAAGAAAATGCGTCGCGTTTCGTTTACTTCATATTATACAATGGTTGTTGAGATTGTCCGACGTAATAAACCGGCCTTTTCCCATAGCTCAGTTGTCATAATTTTCCATTTTCCTGTGTTGAGTATCAGGTACAGCCCCCAGGAACTTTTCCGTCGTTTTAAACTTTGAGTAAGCTGATGAACATTGGGCTTTTTCTAAAATCTGAAATTTGATAGTATGTTTTTAACCTTGAGTAAGCTGATGAACATTGGGCTTTTTCTAAACTTGAAATTTGATAGTATGTTTGATAACATGATTAGTAGCTCCTATACACAATCCTTATGTATTCGTAATATCCTGCTTAGTAGTTGGGTTTGTTTTTAGAATCAAAGTCTAGATATTCTTGGCCACATTGGGAGTAGTCCTGGGATATCTTCTACCACATACCTGATTTTTCTTGCTCAAAATTTCACAATTTCTTTCTTTTCCGTGTCCGTTGCTAACATTTTAAATAGTCATTCTATTTATTTGTCTCTGGATTTGTGTAACACCCGATCCATATTTCAAAAGGCACAAAATAGTACCATCAAGTATTTTTTCAATTTTATGTCTTGACATTGTTGAAAATGGAAACGGTCTAGTTATAAAAAATATAAGGGCCAACGCATATAACTGTAATAGGGATAGTAATGTAATCACATCTTATTTTGTCTACACAGCACAATGGAAGTGTGAAAAATAAAACTAAACAACCTTGTATGAACTTAATAATAAATTTGGTGTTAATATATATTTACAGCAATTATAAAACACATAGCACATATAAATGAAACGAAGAGAAACATAACGATGCACATCATTCTCATAAATTTATTGTTATTTGGATTGTGAAACAGAATAAACCTTATCACAATATTACACTAATCATACAAATATCAAATTTAATATTCATTTTAAAATCAAAGGCTTTTCAATGGCTTTTGAAAAACGTATATAATAGTTTTTTAAAATGATTATGTTTATTAGAAACGCATACTTCACAATGTATGCTTCTGTTGTATAACATCCTAAATATCATTTAATAATCAGCACTTTTGAATTTAAATATCAGAGCCAAAACAAAAAACACATTGTTCCAATCTTCAAGAAATATTACATTCAATTTGAAAATTATATTCATTCCTAAATAATTGCCTTGCCTTAAGAATGTTAATTAATATTTTTATTTGGCGTTTTGGTGCAGTTACTTCAACTCAACTGTTTCAAATTTATATTTGCTGCTGTCTAATTTAAGATCCCCTTTGTTTTTGAAGACGGTTCTGCTGTAAACTAGGCCTTCATCAACAATCATTTCATCCACATTTTCAAGTTGCTTCTTTAATCCATCATTCAACTCAAACTTGACATAGCCACCTAACACTTTTAGTGGTTCTGCAATGTAAAGCGAGCAATATTATATGGTAGATTTATAACCATATTTTATATTTGAATATAAAGTAGCATAATGATATTAAATCATCTTACATAAATTAACATCAATTTACATACCTGTCTGTCCAGGCTTTTTTTGCGATAGGAACCTTCTTCTTTGGGACCTGATCCGGCTCGAGTTGTGTCAAAAGAACGAAGGGGTCTTTTCCATATGGACCACATTTTACCGCCTTGATTGTTTTAGATTGCCTATGATAACAATTATGGGAATAAAAGATATTGCATAACGAAACTTTTAAGGTAATAAATGGATAAATATAAATGAATACCTATTTAATATTCCAAAGCTTATCTTTTAACAACAAATAAAAAAGTAAAACATTCATTAAAGTATGCCTTACTTGATTGCTTTTAAAGCTTCCGTTGTCGTCAGATAGAACAGTGACTTTGCCATGTTGAACGTTTTTCCAGTTCTCGCTTACTACAACCAATTATGCTAATGGTTTATATAGGTCCACACGTCACACCTTTCAGATTGAATCCGGTTGTATAAATGGGATGTATACAAACTGTTATTTGGTACCTTGATACCTGGATAAGTTGTTGAGTAAAATAGCAATTCTGTTCATATGCACAAGTGCAATTTGTGGGTGTGGTCGGTGGAAGGTGTGGGTTTCTTTTCAGTACAAAGTTGTGAGGTCAGATGAATTGAAATGTACTTATTCGTGCAGACGAATCACTTACATATTACTTAAATGTATGGATTTTCAATTAGGTAAAATGAAGTGTGAAAATAAAAGGGTGTTTTAATTATTAAATTTCAAGTCCAATTTAAAATGTTGTAGTATTGAGTGACTATTTATTCTCTTTTCAATATACCATTGTTTAGTTAGCAGTCAATGAATATCATTTTAGAGACATTTTGTTGGCTTTCATATGAACAAGGTATGTTTTTGCTATTTGTTCATATTAAGAAATGACATGATATTTTACAGTAGAGAAGGTTATGCTTAAATTGTTAGATAACAGTGGTTAAACTATCCATAAAAACATAATTATAGTGATTAATTCGACCGCAAAACATGGAATGAATTGCAATTTAGTAAACTAATTTATCGTTTCATCGTGACACAATACTATTTAAAGAACGTTATCATGTGAGACATATCCTCCAGAAACAATTGCATTTTAGTATCTAAGACACATTTAACATAATATCGTATTCTTATTGTATGCCACCTTTCAGAAATAGGTTAGCATTTCATAATTTCAAAATCCATAATCAGTTGCTAAAACGAGTCAGTTGATCAGTAGATTAAATAAACTACAATACATTCATTCAATATCGCGTTGCCACTTATTTAAACGTATATCCATATAATCTGACAATACATTATACAAATAATTCTTATATAATATATGTTTTGCATCTAAGCAATAGCAAAGGCATGAATCGGTGAATTGAAGGTGTCCTCAGTGTATCAAATACAATATTTGTTTGTAAATTGCAATCTATGTGCAAATTTTCATTTTTGTATTTCTAAGGAGGCTAACTCATAAAAGCAGAGCATTTAGCATTTAACAAAATGTTCATCAATTGTATATCCCAATGTATCGACAGGTGATTTTGAATTTCTGAAAATAAAAAATATGTCTATGATATACAGCTTAAACTAGGTATGTATTTTATCTTAGATTGAACATAATTTTTAAAGTGATGATGTTTATTGGAAAATGAATAGAGAAGTAGAAAATGACATATAAAACACTTGAAATACATTGAGAATGGCGATTAGAATATGTAAGATGTAACGGTCGAATAAGAGGTAAAGGGGAACATCAGAAACCGACATAAAATGCAAACAATGTACATTTTATGGCTTATCAAATAGGACATATTGGACAAAATAGAACATAAGTCTACATTACATCCGTTTTTGAGCCAATTTTATAATATTCATAATATCTAAATTAATATAAATACTATAAATACTATAATATATTAAGTTCTCCTGTCAGTGAAGAGAACCATCCCAAAAAGTTGAGTATAGGAGTGTTTTTGTTAAGGGCGTTTGAAATAATCAAATGTACCATCCTTTATTTGCAAACTATATAAACAATGTCTGGGCAAATCATTATCACCCGACAAGAGGTTTTATAATAAACAAAAAAAGTATGGAAAAAGCCTTGGTGAAACTTGGAGAAAGGGCTTTGGTGACAACTGGCAAAAGAATAAGGCGTTATCTTCACTGGACCAATATTGATAATTTGAAAAATATTGAGTAAGTATGAAATTTTAAGAATAATTGTTCAGTTGACACCGTTGTGGGCGTATTATGAAATACAAATACAAACCGTATGATTTGACTAATTCTAGATTTAGGTTTTCTTTAATGAATATTATTATGCGTGTTTTATGTTGGAGTGCACACATTCTAGGCATTTATCAATTGGTTGACGCAATATACCGGGCAATATCACCCGGTCAATATAACTTTTGATATTGCCCGGATAATGGCGACCCTGAATATTTCACAATTTTAAAAATAATTGTCATGTAATAAATGGAATAAAATCCTCAGGATCCATATGAATATGGTTATTGACCCTCGGAATAGGGAAAAGTAATGCCCGCGCTCTTCGGGCCTGGGCATTACTATTCCGTTCCCTCGGGTCAAAACCACGTTAATATAGACACTTCGGGTATTATTCTTATTTTATTAATATAAAAAAATGAAAAGGAACACAAGATATCAAAATGATTTCGCTATACATAGTCCAAATCATATATAAAAGTCTTAGATATATCTTAATAAACACATTAAATGAATTTATCAAAATGTCAAACAAGAATTAATCCGTGCTTCTAAACCTATGCAAATTGCATCCTATAAAAGTGCTTTATTTGTATTAAAATTAACAGGGCTTCCATAACTTTAAGAATTCTAAAATGAGGTCTATTTTGACCCGGAAAAATATATGCTAGAGATTATGTAAACATTTATAATATACAAAATATCTTGTTAACTTTTGCCAGTGATCGAAAAAAGAATGAATCCGTGCTTCTAAACCTATGCAAATTGCATCTTATAAAAGTGCTTTATTTGTATTAAAATTAACAGGACTTCTATTACTTTAAAAATTCTAAAATGAGGTCTATTTTGACCCGGAAAGATATATGCTAGAGATTATGTAAACACTAATAATATTCAAAATATCTTGTTAACTTTTGCCAGTGATCAAACGTGTTTCGTTTTGGTTTCAAGCTGTCTGTCTTTATGAAAGCAGCATATGTGTCTTAAATAAAAGCGTTTTTAACGAATACCATTTTTGAAAAAAAATCTTGTTTTTTTATGACTGATCCAGCATACTAAAAGATTTTTATATGACAATACTTTTGCAAATAATCTAACTATTCAGAAACAAACCTATCCTAATTTCAATTTTAATATGTTTAATTTATTTACCAGGAAAAGTCAAGAAATATGGACGTCTAAAGTCGGAAAATATGATGAAGCTGTGTATCTGTCTCCTATAGAGTTTGATGGAAGCATGGAGCACCTCAAAATAATATATGCAAGCAACTTTGGGCATGTTCTAAAAAATCGTAAGTGATTTTGTTAGGTTTATGATTCATTATATTAAACACTATATTGATTATGCTATTTTTAAAAGCTATTATTAATTGTATAAACATATATTTGTCACAATAAACCTAAGCTTTTTTTAATTTAAGCATTGGACGAGGAGCGAATGCATGGTATCATATTGTTCGACATGGAGGAAGATGACGTCGAGTATTACGAAACATTTGAGGCGTTTGGAACCGAAATCATTCACAGAAGAATTGCTGTTTATAGAAAGAACCTCAGTTTGGAAGGTCGCAACGCACAATTCCTTCACACCAAAGATATTTTGAAAATGTAATGATGTGACTTTAATGAGAACTTATGTAAAAAAAATCATGTACTTTGCATTGGTTGAATAATTATGACAGAGCTTAGCAATGTCAATTTATTTAAAGTATTGAACAAGACACTCGGATAGAGTTTGTTTTGTTTCTTATATATTTTAAGGTTATAATACCAGCACAACCTTTTTCTGACAATTTTAAATCCGATATATAAAAACAAATCATCTTGTTGAAATTGTAAAAATCATTTTTTTTAAAATTTAATCTGATAAATAATAATCCATATTAAAAAAAATAAGGTGGTTTTCAAATGTTTCAAAATTTCATTTAAATAAAATACAGGAATATAATACATATTTAATTTGATTAAAATAACTTACGGCTATGCATAATGCTCTTCGATATAATATCTTCGATATAATCTGAGATAGTTCGCATTTGAACGATATTCGCATTAAGTGACGCAATAACAAAAGCCAGTTCCACCTTTTTTTATTCATGAAAATAATCATTTGTCTTCCCTTGAGCGCTCACATATATATATATCAGTGCTACATTTGCTATAGGCTCATTTTCCTAATTATGCAGTAAGCAGAATTTGTCAGTGTTGATAAGTTGATTAGTGTTTAATATATTAGTGATTAATATATACCTTTATATAAGTAATATCATTTACTGTCATAATATTCCGTTTGGCTATATAGATGTTTAGGTCACGAAAGGAACCTGATGCTAAGACTAAGATATAGAGTCGATTTAAAGAGCAAAAACAACGATACATGGACCGTGTAATAAGTCTCACACATAAAGGTACGTTTGAACAAAAACACAAACAACAAACAAGAAATAGTTTCATTGACATGACCTTGTTATAATAGACAGGACTCGAGTCAAATATTTACAGCCGAAAATTCAATAATGACTGCACTTCATTAATATAGATACATGATGCCTACAATATTCATGCCTTGCTCCGCTCTAAATGCAACACAGAACTTTGATGAATGCATTTTGAACAATCAGTTTAAGGAATACTTTTTTTCTTTAGCTATGGTATTTTTAAGATTTATCGTAGGTTTCTTAAAATAGCTTATAAAAAGTGTTGTATCGATATTTGAATAAAGAACAATACATCATTCGATGGTTTCTTACTGGCATGGCTAAATTCAGGCTATAATGCCTTATATAAAGAAATAATAAATATGTATTTTGAATCCGTATTTTGAATCGAGAATATGTTGCTTTGCATAGTTTATGGTCGATCTTTCTTTATTTTTTTTTATCGAAACAAATCTAGTCCATGCCAATGTAAAATACATCAATAAATGGAAATTGTTTATCGTGAAAAATCATTGTATGTTGCATCCAAGCTAATCAATTACTGAATATGATAAGCATTGACAAACAAGACATGGCCTATAATTGAATTTATTATATGATAGGTTAACAAGCATTTTTATCGAGAACAAGTCATCATTACTTCATGTTGACTTGCTTTGCAAATGTTGCATGAAATGCTATCCGAGTATTGTAAACAAATTTTTCACAATTTCACATTCTATTTTCGCTGAATCAATCTGGTTTTCATTCCAAATTCCACAATTCATTGAAATAATAATTCTATATATAAATATAGTATTTTAAAGGCGCGATTTTGCGAGTCCTCGGTGGTGTAGCGGTTAAGTTGCTCGCCTATAGATCGATTCCCGATCAATGACCTTTTTTATAAATATTTTATTATAAATAAAAAATAAATGAATAATGAAATAAATCATTAGACGATAACATTTTAAAAAATCAAGATTTCGCTTATTATAATGTGATAGAGTACGATGCTCTGTTATCGATCTTCATTTTGGTATCAAAACATGAACAATCCGTTTGGAAAGTAAAAAAAAATATTTAGTTTTATTTAGACATGAATCACTTAATAGATCGATTAAAAAGGAAATTTTAGGTACCTCCATTTAATTCTAAAGACAATTTAGGTATAAATAAAGCAAAAACATGTTGCTAGTTATGCCATTGCTTGGGATCGAAGCGGGATACCCTGATCGATTCCGAATATCGAGAAAAATAGGAATTCCAACGCTCTACCGACTGAGCTAACGAGTACGACTTATAAACGATTATGTACTTAAATGTGTAAATAATCCATATAATAAAGCATATGTTGACTTGTTTTCAGTAAACATGTAAACCTTTTAGGTCATCATTTCCAAATCTGGTCAATAATATTTCATGTTTACTGAAAACAAGTCAACATCTGCTAATTAATGAAAAGTCCTCTAATTTACTTTGTATCCGGGATGAACCGATATACCGCGATAAAGAGCACAGATTAAGCATGTGATGTACTCGATATGTTAGAAACATGCGTCGGGAATGATCTTGTAAAACAACGCAGTTGATGCAAAGTGTTAGTTATTATAAGACAATCTGTCAGAGTAAATGCTCTTTTATTATCATAAAACCAAAAAGCTTCAAAACAGATAATGATAGATCCGATACCTTCTTAAATAAGAGAAATTGGAAAATACGGTGTTGTTAATATTGCACATAGTTGTTTAGGGATATATTTCATGCTGGGATGTTTCTATAATGAAAAAGGACTTCCAAAATTCCAAAACATTAATACCGTGAATGAACTCTAAAATGATAAAATTGGATAAAATTACTTTACATTGTAATCCTGGTACTCTTAAAATCATAAAAAATAGACAATTATAGATTTCGTCAAACAAACTTTTTTGGGGCGGTTTTTCGTCAAGAAAAGGATTTCATTTGAGAAAAAAGTAATAAGCATAGGCCGACTCAAGTTGTAAATAAATATATAGTGATTGATCATTTAGAAAAATAACAAGTACCAATAATGGCTCAGCATTATTTTTTTATGCAAACATTTCTAGATTTTAAAGTGTTTAGAAAGAAAATTGTGTTGTCAGTCATACATGTATTGTATATTCTATGTACCATCTATCAGTATAAATGTATCTTTATTTACACAAAATGTAAAAACAATATTTAGAAATTAGTTATATTATCAATATTTATATACAACATTTTGATAAAACAATACAAAATCAATGTTTGATTGTCAATCTTAATTGTTACATAATGCAAGCAACTGTATTGACTTATAAGAATTTAGTGGCAAAATTACTTAAATTCAACTGTTTCAATTTTACATTTGATAGCATCAAATTTCAGATCTCCCTTGTGCTTGAACACTGTTCTACCGTAAACAAGGCCTTGGTCGACAATCATTTCATCAACCTGCTCAAGCTTCTTCTTTAGGTCATCGTTCAGCTCAAATTTGACATAGCCTCCTAACACTTTTGATATTCCTATAATGCAAAACATATATAATAGGATTTTGTTTTAAATCAAAAAGGTTTAAAATAATTATCGAAATACTCTAATAAAGATGTCTCGTTCATATTTAAGAGTAATAAGAAGTAAAATTATATTTATCATGTTTATTAATGAACAATTAAAATGTCATATAAATATGTTTGCTACAAACCACTGAAAAGAGTATATTTTTGGCATACAATTTATAACCTTTATATAATAACATTACATTATTTGATATATTAATAATGATAATAGTAAATCATATGTCCTCACACAAGTAAAAATAAAGTTACTGCCATTGTTTAGCGTGTGTCCTATAAAATAGTGACTTATAACCGATTATATAGTATCCGTAATGGAATATATTCAATATAATACCTTGCTGCCCAGGTTTCTTTTTGATAGGTACCAACTTTTTCGGGACCTCATCTGGTTCAAACCGGGTCAACAACACCAAAGGATCTTTTCCGTAGGTACCGTTCTTTGCTGCCTATATTACTCGTGCTGCCCTGTCATCATTAAACAATATATGAATAGCGCAATCGGAAAAGTAATATCTACTCAACAATTTTGATTTATTTGTTATGATTTCAATATTTTTGTATGTAATTTGTTTTCCAATGTATATATTGATGTAATTGTAAAGTCATAAAAACTCCCCATATGACTATATGTCGCGTATTATTTTTCAAAGCAAAGCGAAACATAAAAAAACTATTAGAGTCATGAGCAACTAATCTTACGACCAATTAAAAATTAAGAAGTGTGCTACTAGTTTCTTATATATAACCACTATTTTTATATGCGTTACTTGATTAGTTATCTACCAAATAACATGTGAGCACATTGTTTGCACTTACGCATATCTATGAATTTTATTCAAATTTAAAAACTTAAACATATAGCTTACTTGATGGACTTCAACGCTTCAGTGGTCGTAAGATAAAACAGTGATTTTGCCATGTTAACCTTTTGGGATTTCAATGTTGTATGTCAGTAGAAAAAACAAGCGTGTGATATATAGATAATTTACACATTTGAGGCCACTCCTATTTGATAACGCGTTAGAGCCGGGTAACAATGAGATGATTTGTGTATTTTTCAGCTATACATGTATGCACCGAAGACCTGTTTGCGTTGACATACCGGATCGCTTATGAGCGGGCAACTACAGTTGGGAGGTGTGTTAAAGGGATAGTTTGTTTCAGTGCGAGGAACTATATGCAACTCATGCACTCATGCATATTAACGTATCATGCCCGTTCATTGACCACACCTTTCCCATGTCATATGTTTAGTTGCAAATATAATGATATAATATCTTAATCCATGTATACATTACTTAACCAATGTATCTATTGCTACATACAATTCGTAAAACCATTAATTTCATTTAAATGATGTCTCAGAAATGAGTACCGAAGACATGTTCCTTTACGTATATGTAAACATCTTAAAAGTTGAATATAGGATTGTGTTGGTTCAGGGCGTTTATTAAAATCATCTGTTCAATCCTGTATTTGTAATTTATATAAATACATGGGATGTTTAGAAAAATAGTTATTGTATACACAAAATATATACAAAAAAACAGTATGAATGCTTTGGTGAAACTTGGAGAAAGGGCTTTTGGAAAATCTTGCAAAAGTGAGGCGTTATATTCATTGGACCAGTATTGATAAGTTGAAGAAAAGTGAGTATGAATTCATTCGAATAAATTAATACCCTGATGTGAGAATGCTAAAATATCTGATGAAAATACAAACAGCTTATCTATTCAAGTTTGAATCAAGTTTCCTTTAATGAATAAATTTTAATTGATGTTGGCTCGCAGATGGTAAGCATTTGTACATACTAATACTCCAATGTATGAAGGTCGATATTGAATGTATATGTATACTTTGATACCAGAATCTAATCAACTTTGGCTTAGTTTCAATAGCCTTTTCAAAATTTTAATTTCCTAATAAAAAATTGTCTCAAAGTATCTGTGCTATGTTTAACCCTTACCAATACTAATATCATTAATATTTGTCAGCTTCTAAAAACATAATTATCTTTTATTTATAGATTATTTCCAAATTTGTTATTTTATTTTATCAAGCGTGTTAAAGTAAATTTACTACATTTTTTGTTTAAATGTTTATCTACAAAGAGGGTGTAGTATACATATATGCCATTTTAATGCTATTATTTGCTATGGTATGTATTAAACAGGCAAAGCAAGGAAATATGGATGTCAGAAGTTGGTAATTATGACGAAGCTGTATATCTGTCTCCTATAGAGTTTGATGGAAGCATGGAACACCTCAAAATCATATACGCAAGCAATTTCGGACATGTTCTAGAACATTGTAAGTACTTCGGCTAGGTATATGTATTGAAGTAAACGTCATATTAGTTATGATAATAATTTGAAATATATCATTGATAGTATAAACACATATTAGTCACGATAAGCATATTTATATTCCTAATTTAAGCATTTGACGAGGAACGAATGCATTGAGGCGTCGTGGTTGAAATTGAAGAAGACCTGGTGGAGCATTACGTCGTTTTTGAGGCGTTTGGAAATGATATCATTCGCAGAGAAATCGCAGTTTATAGAAATAAGCTCAGTACAGAAGGCTGCAACGCACAATTTTTTTCACACCAAAGATATCTTGAAAATGTAATAACATTAAACCACACACTCGGGATGAGTTGTTTCTGTTGGTTTTGCTATTTACGGTTTAAGGTTTAGCTGAAACAATGTAATTAAAATATTGATGAAACAATGCGTTTTAAATCGTTGCATTTGTAAATGTTAATCATAAAACTAAAGCAATAAATTTTGATCAAATTATTTGATGGATTATCATAAATATTTCAAGCGATTTATATAATATTTTGATCTATGTACATGCTCCTAAATCTGCATACAATAAACACACAACATATTAACACATGTCTCATTATATTTAAAATGTATCCAAAAATCCGATAATAAAGTGTTTTTATGCAGACTATAATCATTTAACAACAATGTAATTTTTAATGCTCGGCATGCATTCATAACTATGGTGTTTATCTGCTTTTACACTTGTGCAGCAAAATTTATGCTATAAAATCCAATACGGTTTATTATAAAAATTATAGAACTTATACTCTTATAGAAGTTATACTGCTTTTAGACATTGGGTAGAAATCTCGAGGACGCTATTGTATTGCTTAAAGCAGTAACGTATACTACCCACGCATTAGTTTTAAGATCACAAATCTGAATAATGAAAATCTTCGGATCGTCGTGCTTATAAGTAGCGTTTTATTTCATCTGTGTATATAAATATTATGTTCGAGGCTGACTTCTTGGCATGGTATGCGATAGAGATGAAACATGTTCATACACAGAAAGCAAAATGGAGACTACTAAGTGGTATACGTTTATGGCTTCGTCTGTGTATATAGAAAATATGTTCGATGCTGACTTCTTGGTGCCATACGATATCGATGACACATGTTTATCATCTGAAGACACAAGGAAGACTACTAAGTGGTATACGTTTATGGCCTTTTAAAAAGCTTCTTCAGTAAAGTTGTCATTAAATCGTGATACACAAATAAACATAATATATCAAGTACAATCCGGGATAATAACACCACATGATGCTTATCATGACCTTTTCCAATTTGGAGATTGTTGCGTTGCAATGACTGATGTCAATGAAAATGTAAAATGTATAAACAAATGAAACAGTCATCAGGACACGTCGTTTAGTGTAGCACTTTAGCTAGTTCGAAGTTAAAAATGATAACAATTACAAAAGATGACATGGATCTATATGGAATCTGGAAAAATCCATACAATTTACACAATGAAGGAACATAAATACCGAGATAAAGAGTGTGGATGAATCATGCGATGTATTTGATGTTTTAGAAATATAAGTCTGAAGCGTAACACACCCAAATTAAAACAGCAAAGTTTACATAAGGTAAAAATCAAATATGGAAAAAAACTAGTGGATGTGGTAATTTTGTCTCAGAACTCATTTGGGTTGCATTGTTTAATATCTCATTGGGATTACAAATCACCAATTATTGAAACCATTCAATCAATTATAAATGATGATTATCAAAAGATTATTATTCTAACGGATTTAGCGTCAATGCTGAATAACAACAAATACAACGCAGTTTTTTAAAGAGAACGATGTTCACAGTTCAATGCGTCATATCGAATCAATATTCGAAAACAATAGATCTTAATAACAGTTTATTTAAAAGGCCGAAATAAACAAAAACAATATGAGCGTTTTATGCGACCTTCTAAAGGACATTATTTGAAATAAACTAGATTGTCTATAGATTTCAGGATAATATGTGTGTAAACTGGTAGTTTTTATATGACAAGCTGATAAGTCTCAAAGTGAAAAAGACATACTTTGTTAATCCAATACCAACTAGCTTTAAAACAGAGTATGATCCCATGATATTTCAGATATTGGACCGCAAAGGGTTGGTGATTTTGCTAATTTTGTTTTTAATGTTTTGGTATTTAGAGATTTATTTCATATTGCGAGGTTTCTAGAATGAACAAAAAAAAACACTTGATGAATGCTCCAAATATTATTTACATCATTGCCTAAAATACTCTAAAGTCCAAAACTCAACTGAACTTTTATAACGTATAACCAGATGTGTATTATTTTGTAAATATGGATATGTGAGTATAAAGGAAAACCAAAACAATTTCATATTGCTATTTTAATAAAACTATTTGGATTTGGTAAGGATAAATTCCGTCCGGGTAAAACATTAAATAAATCATTGGATAAAAACATAAACCTACTCAACGTGTAGGGATTAAGATTTGCATGATAACTCATTATCTTTTAATCAAATATCAATTAGGGTTTTAATTTTTAACAAAACCTTTCATCATTGTTAAGTTCTTTAAAAGTAAATAGGATATCATGTTTGCAGTGTATTTTAGGTCAAATCTGTTATGTCGAAATTTACTTCAATTAAGCAAAATAATAATAAAATCATAATTTCAACAGAATCGACGTTATATGCTGGAAATGATATTTTATAATACACATTTGATTTTTAAAATTGAATAGTTACATAATGACAGCGATGAAAAGCGATGAAAACATCAAACGTTTTTTAACGAAAAAAAAAGTTTGTCATCGAAATTTGACGCAGCTACTTTAATTCAATTGTTTCAATTTTACATTTGATAGCATCAAATTTCAGGTCTCCCTTGTGCTTGAACACGGTTCTGCCATAAACAAGGCCTTGATCGACAATCATCTCATCAACCTGCTCAAGCTTCTTTTTCAATTCATCGTTCAGTTCGAATTTGACATAGCCACCCATCACTTTTGCTGTGCCTGTAATGCAAAGTTAAACAGTATATATTTGAATAAAATATTAAGATATGAAACAAAGCTTAAAAATTTAACATCTGTCATGAACATGAAATAAGACAAAAGTTAGACACACATTATTTAAAATGTGGGTTACAAACGATCAATTTATATTAATGGTTGGTTGATCTGGTTGATTACAGAACACTAAAAACTATAGGAATACTATTGATAATGTTTATCAATTTTAAACCTCACTTGATTTATAACACGTAAGGATAATTATAAAATATGCAACCTTACACAAGCAAAAATGCCATGTTGATTCATTGATAAATGTATGTAAAAAGAGTGGCTAAACCAAATATCTATTATCCATCAATAAACATATTTCATATATTACCTTGCTGTCCAGGCTTATTTTCGACTTGAACCTTTTTCTTTGGAACTTCATCTGACTCAAGCTGCGTCAGTAGAACAAAAGGATCCTTTCCATATGCACCGCCCTTTGTAGCTTGAATGATTCGTTTTGCCCTTTACAAACATATATATGAATGACACGATTGTAAAATAATATTTGATTTGAGTTTATTGTAAATTAAAACAATATTTGAAGCATATAGAACTTTGAATACACTCTACTGAAACAAAATAAGGAAACTTAAAACAAATCGAGTTATCAACATCCAGTTTCCAAGTACTTTATTTTGATGGGCCTTGATGGGGCCAAGACAATTGTTCACTTTTCCAATAAATTTATCCATATCATAAGTTTCAACATGTTTAAATCATTGCTATAATCATAAAACGTATAATTTATGAACAGCATAAATATTTCAAAATTTTACTTTATCGCCTTTAAAGCTTCAGCCGTCGTAAGATAAAATAGTGATTTTGCCATGTTAGCTGTTTGAGATTGCAATCTGTTGTATGCTGGCTTTTTTAGCAAGCGCCATTTAAATATACAGTTTTTTGTCACACCTTTTTGAATACAAGTTCAGTCTGAGTTGAAAATGAAATATATCATTTCATTGATGCATATGCACTATAATTATTATGCAATGACTGATACATCGATCCTTTACTAAATTGGCAAGTGCAGTTTTGAGGTGTGGTAAATTGATATTCCGTTTTAGTGCGGAAGTGAATATACTTGCTCAAAAACAAACTTTATGCCCGTTCATTAACCAATCTTTGTCACTTTGAAAGTACAATCGGTCTACAATAAGCTGATGTCCGGTCGCATTCTATGTACGTATATATTACTCTCGTCTGTCCATCATTTATATCCCCAGCCTATATATACAAGTTTGCAAAAAGGTTAACACATTACAAATTTGAATTATGTCGCCGAAATTTGCAAATAAAACTATTAACAGTGTGCGCCGTGTCCAATTTATGTCCGATTTATTATGGCATAGACGATTGCAGCTCAATTCGTTATTTAGTCCCGAATAAGTTATTTTGTCTCGGGAAAACGCATTGTTTGATTATAATGTTTAAGTATGGTACATAACCCTGTGCTGTTACAATAGTTGATAAATTGGACATTCAGTTTTAAGTTATCACAAAGAGTCCTCGCTTGAATCGTGTATACATGTAATTTCTACATACATCATTGTCTTTGTTGAAATATCACTTCCAAAATTCACTTCCAAAATTAAATATTCATGAGAAAACATTATAAACTTAAATTAATGCATCTATATCATCAAAATCAAATGAATAATTTATTATCCAAGATGATTTATAAGCGAACCATTTCATTATCTACTCTGATTGTAAATGAAAAATAATATTATATTCTCGCCCACTATGACATTGCAAAAATAGTTTTTTTTCAGTTACGGTTTTCCATGTAATAACAAGAATACGATATTCAGATGCAATATGGTAAAGTGTCAATTACGTTCAGGGGTCAGGGGATCCATCCAATTTGATCCCTTCGTACAAAAGACCTATTAGAATAGTGAACTTTCATAAGGTATTCCCATAATACATAATGAGCTATTTAGTTGGCTGAATGTAAATGTCAAATAATATCATTTCTGATTCTTATTTTAATTGATAAAATTAAAAAAAAAATCCGTTATGCTTTTGTCATTACAATGTGGTGTATCTTATACTTATATCTTATGTGGTGTATCTTATACTTATAGAAGCACGGTGACATCTTCAATGTGTTTGATATTTGGCAACCAAGCTAATAGAATTGTTCATTTTGATTAATTCAAGATCAGGATCAATATCGTATCGATGTGCATCATTCTATTATTCGATTCATACAGGAACATATAGACTTCATATAGCCAACTAACGTGTGAATGGCTTCCCTTAATTTGTATCTATATGAATGGCCATAATTATTATTCTATAGTAAGTCGCACATTTCTTTACTTTAATGAGTTTCAGTAATATAAAAGTTTGTGTTTGCGACTATCGATATTTAATGCAGTTATATATAATTTCTTTCCAAATAAAGATGCCATTCTATGATATATATATATAAAGAAGAAAACATGAAAAAAAAAGAAATTGAGTTATATTGATTTAAAAATTGATGAAATGTAAGTCTGGTAATACCAAACACAGCAAAACAGTTTATTTGGTTTTTGTTTGAATTTATTCATTTACTTTTCTTACTAACATGTTTTGGTCTAAGCGACCTTTATGAAGGTGTTTTGAACAAAACTATAAAATCGCATTACTGGGCTAGGCAATGTTTGGTTACCCTGAACCATTCACTGTGACTTAACAATTATACATTTCTTTCATTATTGTGTGATTGTGTATTGTTAGCCTATTGTGTTTATTGATTCTATTGGGGCCAAATGCGCTTTAAAATAATTGAAATGGAACAAAAATAAGTTAATTATAAAATATTTAATGAAATAATTTATGTTTAAGCCGTTTTTGTCTGGAGATAAAAATTGGGAGCGTCTTTTCTGGTGCGTTTTTATGACATATGGTGCAGTGGTGTCTGCTAGGCGTGAGTAGATGTATTTTATGATTAGTGTTTTTGGGGGTTACTATAAAATGCTAGTTTTCTTATGGGATCGGTCCCATGGACCATCCTGATTTTTTTGCGATCCTAGTCGAGAAAAATGTTTCTCAGTAGGTGTAAATGATAACTTAATCATATGGGAGTGTAAACATTCTGCATTGACATGAAAAAAGGGTTCATCCTAGTTTTTTTCTGGCTATAAAAGAACCGATGAGCTTTAGAAAAATTATTATGAGACCGGACGATTTTTTACAAAAGAGATATGGATAAGTTAGGGAAGCTTGGAGTGAAAGTTGGAAAAAAGCTAAGGCGCTTTGTGCACTGGACCACTGAAGAAAACCTGGAAAAAATTAAGTAAGTAAAAATATTTACGGTCCATGCATACATGAATTTTTATATTTGCCTTTGATGCTTTGACAAAATATTACGCTTTGTAGGAAATGTAATATATATTTGACATATCTTTTTTTTCTAAATGCAAAATAACTTTTGAAATTAATGCAACATGCAACTTAATTTATTGTTTTATTTCTAAAACCTTGACTATTGATTTTTTTTATCGCTGATAGCTGTTCTTATCTAGACATGATATTATAACCAAATATAAACTTAAAATAAAATTTTGTAGAAAAACATTGTCACCAGAAAAATAAGCACAACAAATATTTACTACCAAATATATATAAAATAATCATATTTCATAGGTTAACTAATTTATTTCGACAATCTTTGCCATGATAAGTGATATATCAAACCTGGTTTAGATATTGATAATATAATCCATTATGAGATTTTGTAGGATAATTCAAAGATAAGTTTTCAGGCTATTTTATTTATTTGATGCTAGGTTCTTAGTGTAAAAATACAATTATATCTAGTGTTATTCTAAGCTTCTAAACTATCAATTTTAATCTCCTCTTGAAGAAGCATTTTGCTTATCCGAGGAGTGCCTAGAGATTTTATTAAATTTGTTTCTATCTTCTTTTTGCTAGAAAATTATAGTTTTATCATTAATTTATAAGATATGACTTTAAAAGTGTAAGTCATTTTATGACCGAGCATTGAAATGATTAGGTTATTGGCCTAGGATAACCGATAATTGAGAAAACAACTGGAAATATACGGCAACGTTAAACTCTTGTTAGTCATTTTCATTTTCTTTTAACCATTAGTAATGATTAAGTATATTGGTCACATGTAAAACATTTACATTCAACCAAACGTAAACAAAGTTGTTTTCATGAAAACAATGCATAATAGTTACATCAAAATGGTATCATAATAGCAAAAAGAGTAGTGCAATGCATTTGACGTAAGCTTTGTAATTGTGTAACGTATGCGTACCACGCAAGGATGTTTGAGCTCTTGAATACAAATACTATAATGTGGCACGGGATTATTTAAACTGTAATAACATTTTTCTCAATTATTTTATTATTTTAAAAATATGTTAATATGAAACAACTAAGAATTTGTCATCTGTTGCAAAAAAATAAAATCCAGAGATATGTGTTTAAATTGGTGTATATTTGGGAGCAGTTTGAGAAACTTAGAAAATGTTGCCGATTCTTAAATTGTTGAAACCTTTGTAAATTAAACAGAAGGTGCCCCCCTCGCTTCCCTGTCAATAATTCAGAGAGTCACACATGTCTTGTTTGACACTTAAAGGGGTGCTTGCATTTTATGAAAA
>LQRL01083959.1:2462-36205 GCA_001703475.1 Hydroides elegans | reverse complement strand
GTTATTTCCAAAGTTAATTATAGTAAAAACTGACCATCCTGCATCCACGAATTGTTGAAGTTCACGGGGGATCCAAGGTCACTGACCTTCTAGTTTTGTTTACAGGAGAAGTAAACGTTGAATGAACAATGTACAAAGGTATTGCATTGTAGTTAGATGAAGTAGAAATCGTAGTATTATTATAGCTCATATAGGCTCAGAAAGTGTGGTGACGACGTTTGAAAAATGTGGTCATATTTAGCAGGAAGTGCAATTATTGGCATTTATGTTCCTCTTTGGAAAACATATAACCACTGTCTTTATAAAATATCAGAGCATAATGAGCGAGATCTTGCATGAGTTATGTGATAACAATTTTGTATATGAGTGCGATACGAAAAAAAGAACGTCCTCACCACATTTTTGCTCATAAATCATTGCTGCATGAAAATAAGTAGTTAGTTGTTAACTAGAACAGTTATGAATACTCATATACAGAAGGATATGTGTGAACACATTAATACATATATGTATCAGGATTGCGAGGTTGAAAACGAAATTTGTTAAAGCCAATTGCATGATGATTATTGGATAGAATAGAAAATTATATTTAAAAACAAAAATGAAAAGAAGCATATCAACTGATAAGATATATAAAGGATGCAAGGTTCAACATCAGACTGCTGTCAAAGGTAAAACTAGAAAATATAATGTTGCATGATAAGGAGATAACTTGGTTTTAACAGCATATGTTTGATTTGATAATATGACTATCGAAATTATGCGTACCGGTAAGTACAGCAACTGTATAAAGCTTTACTTTACGAGAATAGACTTATTTCGAATGTATAGTCTTTTAAGATCCCATATGTTTTCACATGATTTATATTTAACAACAACAAAAATGTATATTAGACATCATTCAGGAAGTAACAATTACCATTATAGACGTTTTCTTAACATGTAACGTTCAGTTAAAGCCTTTCTTTATCTTGGATTTTTAAAAAAAAGGAAAAGGGGAAATTAACAACAACAAAAAAGAGCAAACTGAACAGCTGACTAAATGACAGCACTCAAAGCAAATATGACCTATGGTTCATTAACCATTTATTCGTGAATGAATGCTAACATCAACAAGTTTTAATAGGAGCCCACTTAATAAAATGCGTTTTCTTTGTTCCGTTGCTCTGAATGACAAAAAAGGGGGAATGCAAGGTAAAGAAAAATATTTTGGACGTTTGGTAAATCAGTTTTTTTTTATAAAGAGATGACACAACGAATTAGAAGTTTCACTGAGTCAATGACCAAAGAAAAAATAAATTGAATGAAAGCCTTGCATTTTTGTGGAATAAAAAACAACCGGACCACGGTTAAGTGCCCGGAAGCTATTTCGTATTGAAACGGACAAATTTTAGTGGAGCATGTTTGGTTTGTTAATAACTCAATAATATTTATAATCCCGGTTTGCTTTCCAACCTGTCATGCCGTGCATGTTTCAAGTAGTTGTGATAGGGGCAAGTGTGGTTCATGGCTTTGTTTTGGTGACATTGTAATAGTTGACTGCCTTTGGTCATGTTGGTTGTTGCTCTAAAATGCATCCTTTTCTGTCCTTTTTGAGTCCCATGCTTTCTTTGGTGTTAACTATACAGACATGCACTGTCATTAGGCTGTTGAGAGATATTATAATGGTTATAGTAGTTTTCAGTGTGTCTCTTTCGCTCTAAAATTCTGCTCATAACATTCTTGGGGCCGCTGCTTGTTTCCGTATAGACTCCTATATGATAAAAAGGCACACCATAAAACATGATTTTCAGGATTTACGGGTGGGGAATCATCAGTGATATGTCTCGCCTACGGAGATGATTTGTCAGATTCTCTTTCGCTCCGCAATCTGGTTATAAATATCCCAGCGCCGCCGTAAGAAGTAAAGCGTGCCAGTCCTGATTAACACATTCGGTGCATGACGTCAGTCGTACGTCATAGTGACGTTGCAATGACTTCCAGCATCAAGTCTTAGTGCTCCATCACATCTCAATCCAGCCCAATGGTATAATTCGGTTACCGGTACATTCAATTTTCCTAGATTATTGCTTGAGCATGAATAGATTAATATCTATGATGTAGGTCAGGTTTGCTTTGAAAAGGGGGTTTTCGTTAAGTTTGGACATAGCTTGAAGAATAGGGAAAAATTCAAATACTATTTTTAGCGCAACACACTGCTGCTGATGCTATGCTCAGGCAAGCGCACACATGTCTGGAGCATTTCATGTAGTTATCAGGCATAACCTGTGTAAAGTGTACTTGTTTTCTGTTTATATAAGTACACTTTATATTCGGTTGACCTTTTTTTAGAGATTCATTTAAAGATTCATTGAATACTCTTCAATAACGTAGGATCACAATTTAAAAATGATGGTTGAAAGCATTTCTTATCTTGAACTTATTCTTATTGGTGATGGCACTATAAATTTTAAGCATAACGCATGGGAGAATCTTTAATCTAATCTGGTAACATTTAAAGACAAATATCATTAAATTATCGTGATAAAATATTGAAAATGAATGTATACGGAAAACTAAAGAATAAATTAGTTTTTTTTTTCAATATATTTCTGAATAAACAAAGAAATCGACAATGTTAAATGCTCAATATACATGTAGATTTTATTGCAATACTGCCTTGCTGATTCAAACAGTTTTTACATGTTCATCTTCACATATTTAAACATTCATTTTAAATATACATGTACATACATGTAGTTGTACCTTAAATCATATTTCTAAACGAAAACATTGTGTCGAAATGAGCCGAAGGAATATCTATTCATATAGATACTAAGATTCTCTTGAAGAGAAAGTATAAGTATTACCATTTATTTCTAAGAATTGAATATTATCCAACAAAGTTATTATTTAATGGTATATTACACTATTTGTTTATAGTAGTCTATACATGAATTTGTCGAATTATCTTGCAAAAACTCTTGTAACATTACATTTTCTAGTCAATCCATCTCAACTAACTTAATCACTGTTTAAATGCATTTTCTTTTATGATGTAACATTACCGTACGGCGTCCGGAAAAAAATAGTTGAATTTTACTTATATTTTAAGGTTCATTGACAATATATGAACAGAGAATGGAATAAATCGATAATAAACCACGTTAAAATTAACTTTTAAACATAAGGAATCATAGGATAAACCACAGCTCCAGATAAAGCTTGCCTGAGTGTATGCATTCCCTGCCTGTGAACCCATTAAGTGACGTCATTTGTGTTCTGGCCTAATACTTATATTTTAAGGTTCATTGACAATATATGAACAGAGAATGGAATAAATCGATAATAAACCACGTTAAAATTAACTTTTAAACATAAGGAATCATAGGATAAACCACAGCTCCAGATAAAGCTTGCCTGAGTGTATGCATTCCCTGCCTGTGAACCCATTAAGTGACGTCATTTGTGTTCTGGCCTATTGAAAGTGATGTTTCATTGGACGAAGTGGCTAATCATATTCTGTGTGTACAAACTGACAGCTGGCTAGAATGTTATTGTTGCGTCTGGAAGGCAAATAGAATATGGATTACTAATGCTAACAGATTCGTGATATCCAGATGAGTCAATCAATAAACGCGTCATGTTATGATTTCGAGTTGTCCGATTCTTGACGTATAAATGCGGCGCCTTGACGCAAACATCGCAAGAGAGACGATCGTTTTACAATCGGAACACTCCGTCTTATAAATAATATGCCAAAATGGTTTCCTCCGTGTGACCCAGACGTCTCCATGTTTTATTTGACATCCATAAATTTGAAGTAATATTATTTAACTGCTGTGTTAGTTTGTTATTTCCAGATTCAGCAAAAAATTAACATAGTGATAAACTTACACCTAATACTGAATGGTTTTATATGTACTTAACTAGAAATCTATCAGATAAATCTATTCTTGTTTTGCATATTTTTTAAAAAGGCATGTCACATTAATAAAGTACGAATAAAACGCCATATTCATGATTTATTTATAAATAATTTGTATTAATATAGAATTATTTAAAATGAATAGAATATGGCTTCATTTCGTCATGAAACAACGATTTAAATTTAGCCTCGTTATATCTCCTCGTTAGTTTTTAGCCACGGCTTGCTACGCAAGGCGTGGATTGTCCCACCGGTTTGCCGTTATTGATTTATGCATATATATATTTATTTGTTTGATTATTTGTTTAGTTCGTTAACTTTTCTTGTAAATGCTACTCCTCCTAGAGTTGTGGGCCGATTTTAATGAAACTTGGTATGGTTGTTAACAATATCCTGGGGTATCTAAAAACTGCTAGCTCGTGCTTATATTGCTTATATAAGCAAAGTTATAGTTGCTTATAGTTTCCTATTGTATCAGTCTGGCCGAATGTGGTGTACAAACTTACACACCATACTATTGTTTTAATGAAACCCATATCCCTGCATTAATTTTCCTCTATAAATAAACTAAAACAAATTGTGTGCTGCACAGCCGACTATTACGTCATAATCAAAATAATAGCGGGTCGGCTGTTAAAGAAGACTAGATTTGAATAATAATTTAGACACCATAATATTGATAAAATCAAATTGATATATCCGATTGTGGGTACACATACATTTTTCTATTTGGATATACAATTGATTGTTCATACTACTTTGATCACAAACGTATATCCCGCATCGGTGTCTCACCTGCACCCCAAATTATGTTTTAGGATCCCGTGTATTACCCGCACCCTAAATTTGTCGTATTTCTGAATATCGAGTTTTTACATTATAACCAAATTCAAATGCCTTTTTTTAATGTTGTACATTGTCTTAAAACATAACTAAAAGACATTCCAACAGCTCAGATTTGATACTATTACTGTAATTGTGTCGATTAATCAACAACAAATTTCACTGAATTTTACATGTAAATCCGAAACCGAGTGGTTTATGCTTTAGAAATCGGTAAAACCCTCAACGTTGTCTAACCCGCACCTGAGTATTTTGTGTGCGTAATCGATGTATAGCCCGCGGGCTATACACTGATAATTATGAGATAACTCGGTTTTCCTAATGCATGTTAAAAAACGCACAAAGGGGTGCACTTGAGGGATGTTGGTATGTTTACTTGTTTTGTAAACAAAGTCGTTAAAACGTGTTATAAAACTATACCAAATAGACATGATAGACATCATTTTATAGTTATTAGGGTTGACTAAAGTTGTGCAAGGTGTGGCACACTGTCCTTGGACAGTCTTGTTTAGGAGCTCTTAATCATTTGCAGAAATTTCGAGTAATAAGTAGGTTTTTCCAAGACAAATCGGGTAAGCAATCAAGGCTCGCCATGGATAACCATCAACTTGCTGTGTCCATAAAAGTCGAGACTCGGAACCACATTTTACATTTATATTTTATTAATATTATAATCAAATCTTATCAATATCATTATATTCATCCTTTCCACAGATATCCGCGCGCAGTTGGGCGAGCAGATGCGATGCCTGGACATCCGACTGGACGCGCACATGGGCATGCTCACCGAGCTGCAAGACTTCTTCCGGCGGCGAGCCGAGGTCGAGATGGAGTACGCGAGGAACCTGGATAAGTTGCTGAAGAATACGATGACTAGGCATAAGCAGGAAAAGCCAAGGTAAGAAGCGGGTGTGAGAGCTTATGTTGGAAAAATACCGTGTATATACCGAAAGCGTCCTATATTTCATGATCCTTGCATGAAAACAAAACTTGTCGATAAGTTGTCAATAGAAAAGTGAGTCGTAGGCTTTTTGCTTGCTTCGCTTACTTCTCGATCCAGAAGTTAATAGATCGAAATTTATGGCTCATCTAATCAGTCTCCTTTATGGTAAAATTTGCATTTCGAATCTCTCTTCATTCTTCATTCGAAATTGGGTTAATAATAATGTAGCATTAAACCATATAATGATATTTTATCATCGGGAAATTCTTACCCGTCTCATCACTGAAAAGGCATAGTACGAGAATTTGGCAGTCGCAAATGTTTTTCCTGAAACTCGACGCCTCAGATTGTGCAATGCGTCAGTACATCTTTCATTGCTTATTACTGGAAACCCTCTGAGTGGATAACCATTTCACAAATATAAACATTGGTTGCGTAACTGTGTTTATGGAACCATCTCTAGGAAACCGTACTGACATGAGTTTAATTGCATAAATATGAAGAATCTGTTGTGCATTTCTGAATGAGTTCATGATTTATGTTCTGCCTTTGATGTTTATTTGTATGCAGTAACCGTTAATGCATTTCTGAAATTGTTTATTAAATATATCGTTACAAAAATGTTTATGCTTGGTGCATGTCGGCTATCAAGGCACCTGGGAATTCATTTATGAAAATTGCATAAGGCCTTTGTGCCGAGTCGATTTATGTTTTTCATATTCTGCATTGCTATTTATCAAGTCACAAGATGAATAAGACTTAATATCGCATTCAAGTACAGTCACTAAATCAATAAGCTATATGTATATTCCAAGATGAAATTATTTTTCAAGTGACCTTTTTCAATTGCATTCAAATGGAATATGTTTTTTGCCAAATAAAAAGCCTGCTTGTTATTTAATATATGTTACAAGATTAGAAATAAAACGGAAAACATCAGAGCAAATTACCACTTTTGTATTTTGTGCTTTCTCAACTTTGTAACCGTATAACCGATGTTGCTGGAAAATATCCATAAAACCTGCTACCGGCTAGACGCTTTAGAATTTGTATAAACACACTTTGTAACTTATATACTAATTATGAGAAGACAAAAATGAATAAACATATGTTATTGCCATATCAATCTCAATCATAACAAGTTAACCCTGGGCTCCCTTTGTCAAAATCAACATAAAGTTCACCTATAATCGCCCTGCATTTAGACGCGACGCATGGACAGTCTACACGAAATGCATCGATCTCGATCATATACATTTATCCTAGAACATACAAAATACATGCCAAAAACTTGCTAAAATGTATTTGATGCGCTTGGATGGCGCTTGGATGGTATACGGGATGTTCGTCGAGCTTAATCGTATACGTTAACCCTATTACCCTGATGTCTAAAAATCCTAAAAATGACCCCAATCACTCTACATTCAGGCTCGACGCATGGACAGTTTGTTGGGCGTACAGCACTCAATTTTACACGATCACCCTAAAACCCATCCACCACAGTCTTGAACTCGTTCATTAAAAATACTCAATCTCGTTTCCTTTCCAGGCGCGACGCATGGACAGTATACTCGACGTACAGCTGTTGGCAGTCGCTACTGGAGAGCACGCGACGCCAGAGCCGCGACCACGCGACGTTGAGCGACATCTACAACCAGCAGATGACCAACCGCTTCCAGGACATCATGGACGACATGCAACGCATCCATAGAAAGGTGAGTTGCTTGAAGAAAAGGGTGTTTTATGAGAGATGGGGTAACAGGTCTGGGGGAATTCGTCGCAAGGGAAGGGAGTTGGGGCTATGTTTGCCATAGCATTCATAATGTTTAAAATGCTGCCATCGAATAAAAACAGATAAAAAATGGACATTTTGCGACGTATATTACAATTTAAGAAAAATAGATGTTCGTATATATGTGTTGTCAGTCCAATACTGATTTACAAGAAGCGACTGACAGTTCTCTACTGGAAATTCAACTGTATAAAACTAACTGAAACGATCGGATCTTTTCACTAAAAAATCAACATCCGCTTTATATTTGTGTGAATAGCGATACAATGTGCATTTCGTAGACCTTGAGAGAGTCAGCAGTTTCGAATCAGTAATATATGTAAAGTGAAGTCCAAATGGATCATATTTATGAAATATGGCAAGAGATTTATGAAGGCGACGATGTATAATAGCGAAGAGAAAGGTCAGACCTATAACATTCCACGTCAGTTCGCACGGAGTTGATTTGCTAAGTGCACCATTCATTCTCAATGTCTGATAAAGTGTTTAGAGTAGTTAACTGTTCATTAACACACAATTAAAACCTCAATGAAAATATGCTCATAGGGCCATATCATGTATCAAAAAGGCACTTTTTATCCAGAAAATAAGTTTAAAAACATAGCTTGTAAATTAATGTTCTATTCAATTGCTCAGTTGCATATTATTACCGCTAAATGCACGTTTATCCATAACATAAAATGTTATGCTTTACATATGACCTTTTATATTCATATTATCATACATTACATAAAATAATAAACACTTATAACGAAACTTAATACATATGTTGTAAATCTCGTTCATGAAAAAAAAAATGAATTAAAAAAAATACATATGCTGCATCCGCAAGATAACAGCTCCTAATCATTCTGCCATGCTCGTGTTCAAATCCCTCGATCATTCATGTTTTTTTTCCAATGTTTTGTCTATTGCAGTGCCGGGAAATCGGCGCCGAGAATCATGAAGAACTCATTAAAGTGCTCAACGAATTGCAAAGTGTAAGTATTGGATTTTTGTATTCAAAACCTAAGTAACTTCCATTTTTGTATTGAAAAACATTCAAAAATGAACTTCCCTAACTTAAGGTTTTGTATTCATTGAAACAATGCTATTTGGTGTAATGTGTAAATGTCACAATTTCCAGATAATCTTCCCGATAGGAAATTCACAAAGTGTGATTGCGAATGTTAACAGTGAAATTCAATGCAAATAGTGCTCGATTTACTTAACTAGTGGAAACCTTGAATAAACGCCTTTCAGATTTTCGTAATTGGGATCTCTAATTACGAAAATATGTGAATCCCGGAAGTATTGATTACATTGCATAAAAATAGGTTTATGTGTTACAAAACTTCTAGAAAGGATTTTTTGAGCTTGCCTGATCAAGTTTCTTCCAGGCATTTGAACACGCTTGACTTTTTTGTACACTTTTTCTAACTATGTCTTATGCGTTATCATCTTGATAATTATGTGGCTGAAAATTGAAACATATTTGCCACGTTTCGATTCTTAGCTCAAAAACTGGTATTTCAGCTTAGTATTTTGTCCTTAATAATCGCCACCATCGAACAAATTAAATTGACATGATTTTGTAAAACAAGATAAACCTTCTATGACGGAGTTGATGAGAGGTTTAACGTGGAATCCATATTTTATCGCCTGCGCTCTCGTAGTGGAGTAGAAATGCCGAAATGGCAAACATCTGCCTATGTTTACGCCGCTGCATTAATTTGGCCGCAACCGATATCTCGATACAGATTTTAAACCTGGTAGATCAATTTGCCTTGATATTGCAAAGGCGTATATTACATTTCCATTGATGGAGGTGCGAAAGCCAAACCGTGTGTGGCGTCAATGCTTGTGCTTTTGTTAGAATGTATTCATTTTGGCGTTTCCGAGCCTGATCGGGTTTCTAGGTCTTAAAGGGGAAAACGTTTAAAATCTCAATGGATCTAATGTCATTGTCGGGGTAGTATGACTGTCACGCCTCTACAATGCGAATCTTGAAATGTAAATCAAATATTTTGTTAAACCAACATGTGTGATTCTTAATCAGGTCACACGCGTTGTAATCGAATCTTCTGCAAATAAACTGAATGAAATGAAGAATGCAACTTAATCTACATTGTGTTAATCAATCCATGCTGATAGTTTTGCTTTTGGTGGCGATATTCTAATTAGCAATACCAATTAGCAATACCAAATATGAGTCTTTTGCAATACGTACAAGAGGAATTTCGTTGTTGCACCGGCCAATATCGAACACAATTTTGACACATTTTTTATATGTGCATATGTAGTTTGAAGTGAGATTTCTTGTCGTTTAAACCGAGAAAAATATCAAAATATGCTTTATGTCCAGAAGCGAGAGCATTGATCAAAGCTCTAGATTTGGTACTTGGGAAGATGTTATTTTGGAAACAGCAAAAACCAGTGTATAGACTGATATATAGTACTAGGATCGGCTGAGTTCACCTTCAAGAACACTAAGCACCAGTGAATTGCACACATAACTCAACTATTTCTTTGCCTCTTCAATGCATATGTTTTTGCTTGATCAGAAGATATATAAATGATTGGCTGTTGCTGACCTGGAAACGAATGCACAGATTTTTTGTTGTGTGTACTCGGCAATATATCTTTTGAAAATTTATGCGCGTTACGGCAAACCTCTTTGAGAGAAAAGAAAAGCACCTTGACCCGCAACATATGTTTGCTGTGCATTATGCTTGCGAAGGAATAAATATCACAGCTTTGAACTTCAAAAGCACGTTTTTCTCCCGATCTTTATGCCAAATATTATCGCTTCATTTTTTACGTTGAATCCATTTGACATTTTTGTCGCATATTACCTGCATACATATTTCGATGCAAAATGCGACTTTTAACATAATGCCTTGGTTTTTAGTCATATATAGTTAAGTTAATTTTCCTTTTCCACAGATATACCTTTCTATTGGACTATATCCCCTCACGAACAGCCTTGGATACTATACAAAACTGTTCCATCAACATACCGGTATCGCTTAGTACACATTACCATTCATTCATTCTATCATTTAATCATTCCATCATTTGTAGGCAATGAAGACGTACCACCAGTACCACGGGGAGTCGATCCAAGCGGAGAACAAATTGCGCTACGTGGAGACGCAGAAGCTCAAGGCCGAACAGGGGTCAAAGTCGGGCACGCTCAGCAAGAAGGCCAAGAGCATGGAGAAGCAGGCAGACAAGGTACGGGATTCATTGGATGTTTTGTTTGTATATATGAAGGGTTCTTTATTATTAATGAGTGATGTTTACGGATCATTCGGTTAGATATATTAATCTCGATCCATTTGCCGTAAAGTTAGTGAATCCTAAAGCTTGTTATTTGAGAAGCTTTTCGCAAGCTTTTTACATAAGAAGCATTGTCGTGTTCATTGAATGTTTAAATCCGATGAAACCGTTAAATCATGCATGTATTTGATAATTCTTTCTCATCTTGTACACCTACAGAAGCAGAAGAAGTACAGCGAGAGCAAGCACAAGGCGCTTGTGGCGCGCAACGAGTACCTTTTGTCGCTCGACACGGCCAACGCCGCCATTCAGCGCTACTATTGCGACGACCTACACAACCTTATTAATGTAATTATATTAAGAAAGATAAGAAACACGTACATTGATAAAAATAAGGGAGAATTTCGTAAGGGAATAGTTGGGAATCGCCTTTGTGCGTCGGGATACAAATATGATTAATTGGTTCCACGGTACTCATGCAATGACCTCTACAATCTTATCAATGTATGTTAAGGAAGGAATATAGCGATCCCTGGTGCATTATAGGGGGAGGGAATCCAGGTCAAAAAGTCCCCGGACATAAAGTCCCTGGACATAAAGTCCCCAAATTGGTCAACATAGGACATAAAGTCCCCGGGCAAAAATATAATTTATAAACATTTATGCTCATTTTTTATTTAATGCATATTTAAAGTTATATAGTCTTAAATGATAGTTGATCGTGATATCAAAATATATTGAGAAATTAAAATTTTATTTAACATTTTGTCTGGGGACTTTATGTCCTATGTTGCCAAAATCGTGACTTTATGTCCGGGGACTTTATGTCCGGGAACTTTTTGACCGCATACCAGGGGGAGGAGATGGCTGATGTGGAATATCAGAATACGAGGGCCCAGAAAGACGTATACAGACTTTGCTTAATGCTTATATAAAAATGGGGATCCCTCTAGCTTTGTAGTGTGATTCTAGGCTCCGACTACGAACACCTCTACGACCTTATTATTGTACGTATTGTAGAAAAAACTGCGAATTCCGTTTATAAAAGATAGTAGATAAAAAATAGGGTATCCCTTATTTACAAGCGCGAGTCTGGATTCATTGAACTTTTTCTTCCATTTAGATAACCACTTGCTATATGATCAAGCGTCCCTGATCCTCTAGTTCTAAATTTAAATTTTGTAAATTGATAGATTGCATCGAAGGGAATCGCTTTGTTGGTAAAAAATAAATTACTTACAGTCGATTTTTTTTGCTCGCAATACTGTCTGGATAAAAAAAGTTGTTAAAAAGCAAAGTATGAATGGCACGATAGGCTCTACTTTTGAGCCAAATCATTTTGACATCTCCGAGTTATGTTCATGTGCGTTTGCCATCAAAATAACGACTCATGAGAAACCGATAAAAATATTGGGATTCATTCATTATTTGGCGTGCCTCCAGATTTTCTAGAAATGGAGTGATCATTCAGAGTGTGCACAATCAGTACCTACACACAAACAAATTAAGAGTGTGTTAAAGAGCGTCGATCGCTTAGGCCGCGTGTTTTGTTTACTGATTGATCTTGTGCACTTAAATGCACCGATATCGATAAGTTCAATAGCTATTTGTCAGTATTGATCACTTTTCCAATTATTGCGTCCAAATATGGGGAATGTGTACGTTAAATCAAGAGCGAAAATAGTTGTTATACAGCGAGGGGGTATAGCTCAGTGGTAGAGCATTCGACTGCAGATCGAGAGGTCCCCAGTTCAACTCTGGGTGCCCCCTTATGTTTTGTCTATTTTACATTCATTTAAAATTCTATTCATTCATGCGAGTAACATTATCTTTTCAATAATAATGTGAAATCAAGAAGAAAATTTAAGTTTTGAACAGTTTATACCATCATAAATAGTTTATAACATTTCTTCTTTTATCATAGCGATACAAATAAAATCAACTTACAATATCAGTTAGGTATATCTACAATTTGCCAGGTTCATATCTAATCTAGATATAATTTACCCTTCACTACGGTTAAATGCGAAACCTCAATTTTAATAATTTTTCTCAATCCCCTCCTTTACAGTGCATAGACTGTGGCTACCACAACAGCGTCGAACGCTCTCTAATGATGCACGTATCAGCCGACGAGAACCTCGTTAAATCGGGTCAGGAGAGCGTCAAGAGTCTCAACTCGTGCATTGACAATCTGGACCAGCGCGCTGATAAACAGCGGTTTCTGGAGATCTTCAACCAGGCCTTTGCACTGCCTAAGAAGTTCGAGTTCCAGCCGCATAAGGGAGATGAGGTAAGAGGGTATAAATGGTGATGGAAAGTCGGTCTTGAGAAATCATCAAATTATTGAAATATTTACTTGGCCCCGAACTGATCGTTTCTTTCATTTTTAGCTATGATTGGACATGGTATATTTAGTTCAAAGTTTTCAGAACTTAAGAATTTAATCACAATTGCAACTTATTCGTGGTATAAAAAATGTCTAAGGAACCTTTTGTAACTTAACTACAAATTACATACTGCTTAATGTTCCATTATTAATTCCTTCCTTTCTTTTAGGTACGTCAAATCAGTGCTCAAAAAGTCGTCCAAGCCGACCTGTTGGAGCGCCTTTGCACACTCGACAGCAACATCAAATCCAACAAGCTAGAAACAGACGAGATTTGGAAGACGATTGAAACCGTTGAGAAATCCTTCATCGAACTGATCAACACCAAGGACTACGATGTGTCGCAGTTGTTTGTGGATGAACTGAAGCCACCGAAGTCGCCGCATGAGCGCTATAAGAAGAGGTCGGATAGGATGGATACGGAGGAATTCTATATCACCGTGAGTATATGGCGGCTTGTCGATATCGGGGGTTTTGGTGTTTGCTTGATGCTTTGATGGTTGTTTGATGGTTCAATTTATATCAAGCTAAATCGAAATAATCCAACAAAAGAGCATGACATTAGTGTTTTATTTGAAACTGAATTGAAGGTTGAATGGATTTAAATCTCAATAATCATTATGTTATCGATTATTGCAGAAATTTAGAGACTTCACGATTCAGAGTAATCGAATAGCCAGGCTGCAGGCAAAATTTAACTCTTTGCAAAAGGCGTTGGGAGAAGGTGGTCACAGTGGGTCGATGCCACGGTAAGCTTCTTAATATGCCTTCTATTTACAATTAGGCTATCTATTGCTATGAATTTGATGTGTAATAGCTGCTATGAACAAGTTTTCATAACAATGTAAAGAAATTGTTGAGTTGATTTTGCATGAAGTTGTATTTAAATTTACATTTTATCATAATTTGCTTACGAATCTAATATGCCTTGTCTCTGTTTAGGCCGCCATCCTTGCCACCAAAGCCGAAGAATTCCCGCAGGCTCGGGAAGATTCCAAAAGAAGGTGCTCCGAAGTTATTTGGTGGCAGTATAGAAGAGTATGTCGAGGTAGGTACTTCGATATTCAATTCAATGTTTTCTCTTTAAACGTAGATATTATTAAGCATCTACATCTTGGACTGTGAATTAATGTTGCACAATTACACATCTACAGCAAGTGATTGCGCGTAGAATAAAAAACTCATAGGAATAATCAATCTGAAAAGATTGTGGGATCAATCTGAAAAAATACTTTTAGCCACATGTATTATTTGAAAACTTTATTGTCCTGGCTCAACTATCTCGTTGCCTCCCACAACCCAAATTTGCTACCGATCTCAAATCATAAACCACATTTCCACCACATTCCTTAGCATTCAACCCTCTCTTTATATATTTTTCCTTTCCCTTGTAGGCAACAGAGCAGGAGATTCCCCTCGTGGTTCGCAGCTGCGTGCGCGTCATCAACCTGTATGGGCGCTACCACCAGGGCGTCTTCCGCGTATCTGGGTCACAGCACGAGATCAACGAGTTCAGGAACCAGTTCGAAAAGGGTACGTGTGTCCTTATTTGCCGTGTCTTGATTCGATTGATACCATCAAATGTATACAATGTATATGTTTGTTTTCAGAAACGGGATTAATTTGTCATTGTTGAAAAAAGAACCTATGTGGGATATAATAGTCCAACGAAAAGAGTATCTTGTGAACCGAAACGTATTTCATCCAGTATTTCGTTATAATTCAAACAACATTTGTCATAGTCAATTTTCTTTGTCCGCATATACATTGGTATTTTTGTGTATCTTTGGCAGGCGATGACCCACTGCAAGACATCATCTACGCAAAGGACATCAACTCGGTGGCGGGTCTGCTGAAGTTGTATTTCCGCGAACTCAAGGAGCCTCTCTTCCCCACGCATCTCTTCGACGAGCTCATCAACTGTAGCAGTAGGTTTTATTGCTCAATTGAGTTTCCTTTGTGGTAGCAATGCGATGATTTTGTGTTGTATCATAGGTTTTCATTATAGGCCTTTCGATAGTCAAATATATTGTGATATTTTCAGTACACTTTCAGAATGATTGAGATCACTTAATGAAATGTGTTTCATTGAGACTAAATTCCTATTTGAATATAAAGTTAGAGTTGATGTTTTCAATAACACGGTAATATAAAACATTGCGATAACAGTTTAAAGCCTTAAATACAGTCAATGATTATAACGTTCAGAACTAGGAAATCAGATGGAAAGTATGGCGCGGGTGCGCGAGCTGGTCTCAGGACTGCCCAAGCCGATATTCGTCGTTGCAAGATATCTATTCGCCTTCCTTAGCCAGTGAGTACAGCTTTCCTCTTGTCTTTTCTTTAAATTTCTGTCGGGATATACTTTGACATTGACAATAAAGAACCAAGAGTATGTTAACTTGCATAAACACATTTGTTATGGGACTCAACCAAATTTATATGTCATCACTTTCTCGTTACTAAGTCTAATTAAACTAATTAAATGTTCATATTGATGGTTTTAGTTTGTCGGAATACTCTGACGAAAACATGATGGATGCCTACAACCTAGCCATCTGCTTCGGTCCAACCTTGCTGCCTATTCCGCCTGATAGAGATCAGGTACGACATTTGGATCTATTCCAGAAAATGTTGTATTCATGGCATCGACTTTGAATTGAATCGTAATCAAATAAAACAGGAAGAATTCAATCTGATATAACTGTTTAGATCAATTATTCTTTTACTATAAGATACGAATGAAGAATATAAAGTTAATCTTTATATTGTTGGGTTTTCCAGGTGCAGTTCCAGAACTACGTGATAGATCTTGTGAAAAACATAATTTTGCAGCACGAATATGTCTTTCCAAAAGAGATCGAGGGCGCCGTGTATGAAAAGATCGTCATCGAAGAGGAAGATGGGTGAGTAATTTAAACTTTACCTGTTCAGTGCAAGTCCCTTTTCCCCAGTCTTTAGATACTTCTTTAGAGAGAACAGGTTCGTGCATCCACTTAACCAAGACACTGTAATGCTAGGGGATTCACAAGATGTCAAGGATCCCTGATCAACGCCATATAATTAAACAATTGAATTTTCTGAGGAATCATTAATTTTATTGACGAATTTCAAAGTTGTGAACTTAAGTAGCCTATTCTAGCACCGTCAAGTATCGTTCCCTATAAATGAACAAAACTGTTTCTCGTTTCGCCCGAAACATTTTAACCCTTATACATGTATATTTTTTCAGAGAGGGACAAGACAGTCTGGACAATTTGTCGGATGAAGACATCGACGAAATTACAGATGCTGTCAGCGAAGAAGGTGAATTTCCCATTGCACTTAAAACTTCCTCACCCCACGTAACGGCTTTCCAACCCTTTCGCTTCATATTTATTGTGATTTGAACCACTGTAATATTGTATTTCGCTCAAGTAATTTCAAAGCTTTCAATCATGTTTTTTTTTTTTTTTCAAAAAAAAAATACTAGTGTGAAGACTATTAACTTTTGGGTTGATTGACGCAGCGATCTTTCTAAGATAATCATTCCTTTAACGACCGTCTCTGATTCTTTTCTTCATTTTTTTTTATAATTTTTTTATAAATTTTAGTGACCAAATGAAGTCATGGTAATATATTTACTTATTTATTCTTTCTTTCTCTGCAGCATCGAAAAATCATAGAAATGGTTAGTAGGCCCAAGCGCTTTGCAAAAGAGCCCGAACAAAGTGTGTTCCCCCTTTTGACGCGTCGGCATGCGAGTTATATTGCGTACTGTTACCCAAAATAGTCGTCATAACACGCATGTTTGGTTATACACCACCTAGGGGGTTTAGCTTGGCGTTCAAGCGAAGCATGTAGTTTCAAATAGATAAGTCGCACTATTTGATCCCCCACCGGTTATCAAGTTTATCAGTAGGCTAGTTGTTTAAACCCACAATATATATTATTTCGTTATACACCATATATATTAACAAATTAAAATATGTTATCCATTTTGAATGTATCTATTGTTCACGCGTTTAGTTTTAGAAATAAATACGAATAAAGGCAACGCATTTATCAATTTACCAAATTATCATTTTATTTTGATAAATTTCAACCAATGCTGCAGCCAAAGTCATATTAGCTTCAATCTTACTTGCTTGTGTTGAGCATATTTACTCACATTAGAATGTTCGGTCTCAAGTTTGGCCATGAACATTCATAGTTAAGACATGTTTACGTGTTTTACTTTTTAACAATGAAGCACTTTTTCCGTTTAATATACACACTAAGTCATACAAAATATTTAAGATATTCCATAGCCCTATTTACTAATGTAAAACGTTTATATTTCACGTTTACAGATATATTTCTAGGTAAGAATGTGCCCTGGGTTAATTTCTTATTCTTTGCACAATAATATTATTTTTCTCTTTCTTACCATATATATATATATTTATATTTCTATCCCTCGGGTATCTGAAAAAATGATTGGCATGACACTTGAAATGCATTGGATTTATAATAATCAGAATAAAAAACATTATTTCAATAATGACTCAATCAGAACGCAGAATTAGCTCCTGATTCGATTCAAATCAATGACATGGTGATAATTTAATCCAACCACATTTTATTATGAGTGTGTTTTATATGATTTGCACTTGTGTATAAACTTGTAACCTGATGAATGTAAGTACCTCACAATATACGCTCTCTCGCACACCGCAAACATATCAACCAAGCTATTTTATCATGTGTACGAGCATTAACTATCTTAACAGTTTTAACATCCTATTTTGTTTGTTATAATTATGCATCTTTTGTATAATGCAGGTATATTTTGATACATAAAACATATAACGGTTTCTTTTCTTTTACTAGATGTTATATGGTAATATTCTTTGCACTAATTCACACTTGGCTGTTAATTTTGAAGGGTCCTCAGTAAGTCTATCCTCAGTTAGGCGATGTCAAAAACCAAGAGGTATGCACTCATTGCATTTTCAGCCATTCAACTATAGATTTTAGTACTATTTATTACTCAGTGTTGTTAATTATTGTGTTTTTCGCATGTTTATAGCTTTGTTTCCCGTTTCAATGTAAACACAATGCTTCATTTTGCCCCGAAAGGGTCGGGGCGCTGAACTATGACTTTTTATGTGTCGATGTAAAAAAAAAATCCAGCTTATCTCCACTATGATGTCTGTTTCCTTAAAAAAAAGATTGCCCAAACCCAATATAGACTAGTTGTAAATGTCGCCTGTTATTTTGCCAATCGCATATAGTGAAGTTACTCTTAAATTCGACCCCCTTTTAAAAATCGTTTGTTTTATAGTAAGCGTTTTATATGTTTGACTCGATCCGTCCATTATTTGTTGATTTCCTGTTCTAAATGAAAATGAAATATTAAAATATATGCAAGCGTGTATGTTTTTATTTGTCATTTATCCTTCCAACCACTCTGCTTATCTGTTTTTCTTAGTTATGAATCGTGACTTGTAGCAATAGACACTGTACATTTCGTTAAAATGATTCTTAGTTTACATTGTAAGTTGGTATCGTTGTTGTAAAGACAGATATAACCGTAAGTCTCTCAGATGAGAATCGTAAATTGATGAAATGATTAGCAATTATCATCACAATATGGTAAACAATCTGTAAGACCTTTAGAAATGTTTTAAATAGTACACCTTGTATAAAAAATCAACTCGCATTTCTCTTAATCCAATTAGCTAAACTACATTCACCCATGTATGTCCCCGCATTTGATTTTTATACCTGCCAATATAAACATATAACCTTTACCTTTGCAAAAGACCGCTTTAAACATTGATATAATTTCTGAATTTAGTAGTGTCTCGTTGTAGCTTATCCCGGTGAGAACTGTTCGGTTAAAATTATGCTCGGTTAAAGCAATAACTCGGTTCTAGCCGTGTTCGATTAAACCGATTTTCGTTTCGTTCGATAAGATTAAAAGATATAACATTAATCTAAGACTTCTGGCAACGCTCGTTTAAATAAACGGTTTAGTTCTATCCGTGTTGAACTGTTCGATTCATCAACGATTCGCTGCAGCAGAGCCTCGATAACTCGAAGTGCTCTAGAGTTATCTATGGATCCGAGTTACCTGTAGTTTATGTGACTTCTATAAGAGAGAAAGGCACTTCAAAATCACATCGAGTTAATCTATGATTTAAAATTAACCGTGTAACCGAGTAAACGAGGGATCCCATTGTATGTTAAATACTTTTGTCCCACAGAGCCGGAGTCACTGGAGGTGGTGGTGCAGTAAGGACTTTACTGGCTGAACATATTTTCGTTAACTCGAACACGGTCACCACGAATAACCGGCTAATTCGAGTTGATTTCAATGTCCCCGATTGCATTTGTTAATCTCATAAATCCACGGTTAACTCGAGCTCACGGACATTTCGAAATAAATCTGAACTCCCGGGCACTTTCGAGTTAACGAGATCTCACTGTACTTCTACAGAGCCGGAGACACTTGAGGCAGTGGCGCAGTACGACTTCAACGGGCGAACGCAACGCGAACTGAGCTTCAAGAAGGGCGATGTACTTGAGCTGTACGAGCAGGCGTCGGCCGACTGGTGGCGAGGCGGGTATAGAGGGACCAAAGGGCTTATACCTGCCAAGTATATCTACGTGCGATCGCTCAGGTAATGATGGATGGGAGGCATGGTTTGAAAGGTGGGGAAGGGTTTTTAGATTTTCTCATTGGCCACGTCCGGAAGGGTTATCGGCGTTGTGTTAATAGCTATTGTTCATGTGAACATTGCCTGCAGACTTTGTACTGCTTTGAAGCTCGTCTAGATTTTCCAAGACGATATGTCAAAATAAAACCTTATTGAACCCAACCCCCAATTATTGGTACATTTTATATTAGTTCATTTTTCAGATTCGTCAAATTTGATTTTGAATGGCTTTTTACTTTGCAATGCATGGTTTTAAGGTTCAGTAGATATTTAGGACAAAAAAGCGTTCAATAAAGCATTGCATGTTGTGGAACTATCATTATCGCACCGAAATCGCTGTGACTAATAGTGTTATGATTACATTATTGAAGGTTTAGGAAATTAAAACATATAAATAATAAATAGTTAACCCTATGGTATGATAACTGAAACTAAACCAGTAATATAAATTTGTTGTTCTTAGTTGACTTATGTTTGTCGTTATGACATTTCTATAAGTTGATAAATTGCAATCAAGTATGTATCTGTATAATAACGACAATCACCACACGAAAATGAACACATATTCATGTTCTAATATTTCTCTCATCATAGGGAGCGGGAAGAAGAGCGTCTCAACGCGAGCACAAGTGACCTGCCCAGCAGCGGCGGAAGTGGTGTTAAAGTCGACAAGCGCAAATCGGCCGAATCCCTGCCCGCTCGACCGTTTGGTCTAAAAGGAGCGGGCGGCGGTGACATCTCGGCGTCACAACCCAATGTCTCTGCCGTCACACATTCCCCAGCCGCCTTAGGCTTAACCCAGCAATCACCCCACACTGTAGCGCCCCCACAAATGATGACGCCCCCGCATCGGCACCATTCGGATGTATCGCCCACAACCCCAGAGCGCTCATTTCCGAATAATGAAAACTCAATGTCTGTCTCGTTCTCGCTGCCTTATGAAGGTAGTGGATACATGGGCGGTGGCAATGCTGAGATTGATTTACAATGTGAAACATTAGATTCGCCATCGCCACGTGGCAGTTTCCAAGATGGCGGACCAAGGTCACCACGTGATCGATCGCATACACCCACGGCACCAAGTCCCATGTCCAGTGGCCAAGTGTCTCCGGCGATTCGAAGCAGTGATACGCTGCTAGAAACAAGTATTGAATATCCCAGTACGTTCAAAGAAACGATTTCCCTAAAGGATGCCACAATGACTGCTTCTTACACTGAGCCCACAACGGATGCGTTATTGGCCAGTTTAACACGTGATGCGGCTGATACGTCGAGTATCAGCCGTGAAACGCTTTTAAGTAAAGACAGTGGCTTTTCACAAACGTCGTCGAGTCGAGAAATGACTCCGAGCGGTGACGAATTACCCGTCAAGAAATCAAAATCGAGGGAGATGTTACACAAAGATGAGCCCGGTATACAGACTGAGCCGCTCTCCGAGCCGGATATGAATGTATCTAGTCACGTGGATTCGAAAGATCGACCAGTTGACGAGGAGGCGCAAATATCCCAGGACTGGCACAGTGGTATAGACGAGGCCCTGGCTGAAATCATGCACGGTGTGGAATCCCTGGAGAAGCAACAGCAGTTGGATCAATCCAAAAGCAAGGGAGACCCAACAGTCAATGCTGCCGATTGCCCTGATTTAGTAATCGGTCTCCCCGTCGGACAAACCACACCGTCACCCGCCGCCTCGCCCAAGGGTAAGAAACCCGGTGGCACTACCACGGAAGTACAACTAAGCACAGCTGAGGTGTTCGCCAGCAGCAACCAATCCACCATCAAAAAGGGCAGTCATGTGATACTTCCCCCACAAAAGGGCCACATGCCCCTGGAGAGCAGTGCCTCGGCGGGCAGTGTGCCTCACATATTGACATCCGAACCCAGTATGGACGAAGCCGCATTGATGAGGCGTACCGCAAGCACAACGGCGGCATTGCGCATGCGCCAACATAAGAAACCGCGCACGCACCCGCGCCACAACTCGGATCCACAAACGGACGAATTCGGCGCTGCTCCTGAAACGCCCGTGTCCGTGTTACAGCAACAAACTGTACATGTGGTCAAGCCACAAGCGCCGCTGAAGAGCTTTGTGGTAAATCCATCGCCGGATCGGTCTAATATAACACCAGAGAAACGGCCAGGGTTGCAGCCACAAAGTACGCCTTCTCCTGTGGGGTCAGGGTCGCCGCATGAGCAAATCACGCCACGTGGTCCAAAGCCACCAATCAAAATGAAGCCTCCTGTTATGAAAAAACCAGTGAAATCACCGGAGGTTCTGAAGCGGCTAAAAGAGGCACAAGAGAACAATGCTCAGAACTATACGCCACCTTCTTAAGTGTAATATCATATGTTGACAAACTAAAATAATTCACAAGCTGATATCTCTTTTCATATTTTCATATTTAGCTTATGCTTGTATTATTAGAGTATAGAGTATGAGCTGATATGAAATAAGAATAAATAGAGAGTTCGGCCGAATAGCGTGCTTCTGTGACTGAATGAGACATTGTTAGGTTGTTGTTACATTTGTCAGTAAATATATGTTAAGGGCGGGTTTCCCTTGCAAATTGACTAGTTGATGATGTTTTAGATTATTTTGATATATTAGATGACTATCTTTTAACAAATAACACATTCTACATTTTTAAGTGCTTTCCTGTGTTTGACAATGATGTATGCTATACTTGTAACATACATATGCTATATATTGGTCTTTTGAATTATAGGCAATCTACAAACGACCCTAGGAAGTTACAAAATATGTATTTTTTCATTTGATAATGAAGAGACGTTGTATATAAGTCTTGATTCGTGTATTTTTCTGCTTACATTTCGCTTGCATTTCACGCAGCTGTAAATGAGACTAATAAGAAATCCGCAGCTGTAAGAGTGCTTATAGTGTCTACTGTTTAATAACAGCATTTGATTCAATAGGTTTCTAACCAAAGTCTAATTAATTGAACCACATATTTACATTTGAGCTAGCACCACGTGCCATTGTCTCATATTTAATAGAGCCTATATCTCGGTTTCATGGGTGTCTAATATGCAATTAAGTATGTTTTCAGAATGTTATTAACAACTGAGACCGGCTTGGTCTAATAAGGATGCTTAAAATAATGATTTGTCTCATTTTACCTTTGGATGACCCTACTCGATATATGCTCAAAATGACTTTTCCAATCGTAGTCTTATATATCGTGACCTGCTTGAAAATGCTTTTTGGCTGATCTATGTTCTATCGTGTAAATATTGTGTACTAATACTGCCAGATGTGTCAGTGCTTGTAGAATGGAATCACTGTAAGAAGAGTGTAATCACATAAAGGTCGTTATAACTTGCCTAGTCAGTGACTATTTTTGCGCAATCCTTTGATAAGTGTATGCAATTTATCAAGTCCATAGTGACCTTTATTATTAAATTATAGATTGAATTCCTATTTAAAGAATTCGATTTCAGACAAAGATGCTTCTTATCTTATGCAAGTCGTGATTACAATCAAGTTGCAAATTAACAATGGTTTAAAGGATTGATATTCAACAGCACTCCTGTGATTTATGTGTGTAGATGACATTATTAGATTTATCAAAAACAAACTAAGAACTCATATTTTATAACTTTTGTATTGATAAGGAACACTAGATAAACACATAAGTTTATAGATGAAAATACTGCTGGCAAAATCGATATTTTGAGATTATACAATTATTTTACAAAATCCTAGATTTAAAAAAGTTTGCTATGTTCTTCTTTTTAATGTGTTATATTTTTAAAAAATCGAATAAATTCAAAAGTATATTCAAAACGTTTTGGAGCAATAGATAAAAAGAAATTATAAATAGTTTATAAACAATGCATTAAGGCATGTAGCCGAAAATGAGGTACCTTTTTAGGTAAGGTCCTTAACAATTCAAAAAGGTTTTATTTTTTCGTTCAACTTTATTGGAGCAAGTGTTAATCCCTGATTAACTTCACTTTATTGGACTGAAAAAGCTAGACTTTCGGTATTACCATTTCTTGTTTTCAATCTTGAAATAAATGTAGTCCACAATTTGAAATCAAAAGAATTTATACTGATTATCCTAATAGATAGTTGTAATAAGTTATATTATGTTTTCCCCCAAAAAAGTTCCACTGGTGCTCAAATCTAAACCTAAATCATGGAGTTCATTCGTGTGATCAAAGCATTTTTTTCATTGTTTGCTGTTCTAATGTTGCCCTCACTGGTTAATCATCTTGCACATGTTAATTGCATTTATCACCTTTATCCACGCAACATAATATAAGATGATATTTGGTGGTCGTTTTAACAAATCGCATAAATCAGCTAATTATTTGAATAAAATACTTTTGGGTCATTATTAAAGTTTGTCATAGAAAACCCCTGTGTGCTATTTGTTAGATTTCAAGAAAATCGTTTTAAAATATATATAGAGTCCATGCTTATATATTTAGCCACACTTGTTCTTGATTGTTTTTACGCTAGGTAATAAAACAATTAGACTCATAAGTGGTAAGTATTACGAAGCTGCAAATCACAATTTGCATTATCGTGTCATATTGTTATGGTTTATCGTGGGATTCTATGCGAATGACTAAGATTGTTAGCGATTATTTGTTAAAGTATACATGGATTATTTGGACATCATGTACGTTGTGTGACTGCACAAAAGATTCTCAGTGATAGAAGTTTAAAAGTGTTAAAATGCCTATAAATCGCAACTGTAGTAACATTCCAGTATTACATATTAGGAAATTTCTTACAAATACAACAAAGCTTTGTGTCGGTTTGATATTTTTTTCCAGTATGTTGCCTTAGGTTTCTCAAGCCTAAAGCTGTAAAGTTGGTTCACTTAAGGTTGTGTCACTTCTCTCAATCGCCTTTTTCGATTTCAATTATAATTATATAAGTCTTAAATTTGAATGGTATGTTCCTTTAGAAATATGTTACATTTTTGTTCTAATAATGTGTAAATTTCTTTGGTAGAATTTGCTACATAGGCTAGAAACATGAATATGCAGTTGTAGAAAGCAATTGACAAAACAAAGTATTGCTAATGTGCCAATATAAACTTTGTGTAAATTTTATTTCTTAATTCATTTTATATTGAGGACACTTATACTACATGTACAGTACACTATTGTGCCTTTATGTATATTTTTGGATATTTTACAATATATATAATCAAAATAATGTTTAAACGAGATTATCTATCATCCGATATGATCAAACAAATGCAATGATTTTAATAGATATGGCTAACACTACAACTATTAGATCTACTTTTCCTTTTGCCATATAGGTTTCTATTTTATGCGATTCACGGCTTTATTTGCCGTCTACTTACTGTTATGTTCCACAAAAAGTAAGCAATAAAGTATATATAATGTGAACTTTTAGTATTTTGATAGATATGAACGTTTTCTTACTAAATAATATTAATACATTTTGTTCTTTTTGCTAAGTTGATATTATGTTCCTGAATGCAGCAAAATGCTTGTTGGTGTTGATGGTCCGTGTCCGCGCTAAATGTGCTGTGGTAGTCTCGAGGCCTTTTTCTAATCCGTGCAGTTCTCTCATAGTGTTCGTCGTAAGCAATCAAAAAGTATATAAGTATGCGCATTATATTGTAGTCACAAAAATATTGATACGATAATTCGAATGTTTCAGATTTATCGAATAAATAAAATCGCGTTAATTATGGTGACTTTTATTTATGTTTCCGACCACTTTTCCAACTGAAATGCAGACCTCAATATAAGCAGGGCGAAGTAGAATTGTTGAGGCTCTTATTGGCTTTGACGGTATTCACTTTATCCTAAATATATTTAGCCATAATTTTTTATAAGCATATTTTCTTGCTTATATAAGCACATATCAAATTTCAGTAAAAAATAACACATATTTTGGTTTGTATAATTTCTTTATTTGTTTTCTCATTAACTAAACCAGCTAGACTGGTACTAACACGGAATAAAACGCTGGTTATAGTAATTATACACGTTCTTTAATGCACAACTAAAAAATATGGACAATATGAGAATCAAACACTGATCAATTCATCCACTCATACACAAAACAACAACCTATCCATTTGTACAAGCTCGCATTAGACACTGAAGCCCTTTAAGGGCGCTGGGAGCACAATTTATTTTTCATGAGACTAAAACACGCATTGGTGTTGAAAATACACATAATGACATTATGAACTGAAATGTTTTGGATATAAATACAAGGATGTGGTATCACAACTCATGTATAGATTAAACTCCGATGCATTGATGAAAAGTAACCGAAGTTGTTGAATAACTCTAAAATATTTAATTAATTATCTCTTACAGCATCAAATTTGTTCAATCATTGCCCGATTCATGACATCAGTACCCTCGAAAGTAAATTTAAATCCTGATTTTATTCACGATGAAAGAAGAGAAGTTATCAATTAGCAAAGAAGCAATTATGTGTTATTGATTTCGAATGAAAATCGCGTAAATATATTGATGAGATATATACAAGAGCATGTTTACAATCTTGCAGGCAAGAGATTTAAATGCACTCTTCTGAATGAGATAGTCATGTTTCATCAACTCGTTTAAGAATCTTCAGCAACACTCCTCGATATATGAAATCATAAAATGACAGTTCGTATATATGATCTCTATCTTAATCAGAAAGCTATGTATAGATATGCATCGCACATCAAACTATAATTTGATCATAATTGGTCACTGCGACTTAATTATAATTTAAATATGAATAAGAATATTAGGATTTCATTACTCTTATTTTGAGTGAAGGTCATATTTATACCATCAAATATAGCAGAATAATCACAATTAAAAACCTATGTGTACATCGTAACTTGAGAAGTCTTATTCGGTGTGTCATGTTGTAATTCAACTTATGACAAAGTGAACCCTGTCTACGGGATAGAAAATTCACCCTTACCCCATACTTAATTGAGGTCTTAGAAACAATAAAGTGGACATATGCAATGTATTAGTATAGTAACTTGAAAGGGAATTCATGATGAACAAGAAGAAATAACACTGAACAAATTTATTAACAGAGGGGTTTTATCACCGGTGGGGGCACAAAACGACCCATGGTTTTAGATAAAAAATACTTATTTTATAAAAGTTTGTGTGCACAGCACATTTTACACCCTTCACCCAAATGGACTTAATAACAGTTTCTTTCGTAACTATTCAAATGAAGGCCTTTTCGACAAAACGAAGTTTTTTTATATACAGTGGATGAAACCAATCCAAACTATGAAACATTCTTTTTGGTCAAGAAATTTGTCAAACCATGAACATGTAATCATAAAGCATTATGACGATTAGTTAATATTATATCAAACTATTTTAAGTATGTATTTGTTCTCTTGGCATATTATGAATTTAAAAGCTGGAGAGTATCGTTTGAATTTCCTAGATATATAAGTCTTGCGTTTTGAGGAGCTACACTAGCACATAAACTATTCTACCTAAGTATAGGCGGTATAGCTAGAATTCTTTATAAAACAACTTAGCTAACTGCTTTGTATTCGCACTATCACGAACAACTGAATACCTAGTCCTATGCACACCCGCTATAACGCGATTTTAAACAAATCAAAGAGCATTGCTTAATATGTATACAATCCGGTTACACAATATTCCTATAATCATTTTATACATGACTAATAGCCTATAGATATAATTTCGTAATTATAAGCTAGCGATTATGTAAAACTTCTTGATAATCAAATATTACAGTTCATGAAAATAAACAACATGTTTCAGGTTCATAAAATGAATACATGGATTGGTAAAATAAACTGTGAGGTCGAACACGCTTGATTATGATAATTTAGATTTTTACTGAGAGGATAAAATTAAAAGCTCTGAAGTTAGTAAGACCGAACAACACTGAAATATCAAATTTATGTCTAAAATGTTTAGAACAATTATCTTGAACGTCATCAAATAAATTAAGTGCTCCGACAAAGCATAGGCGTGGCGTTCAAAATATGCACAAGGAAAAAAAAGTAAAATAATATAATAACAATTCTTTGTAACGAAAAAAGCGACTTTGTACATAAAACACGAAAAGCAACGCGTGAGGTACTACACAATCAATATCATAACTCAATTTAACCACTTTTTTAAAGGGTCTATTTTATTCTGAACATACCAGTAAACCTTCTGCACCTTTATTCTTACCATCCTACATCAAGTCTTTCACTTTTAACGCAGAAACCTTGTTTGATGCCAGTTTTATCAAACTGAGAAAGGTTTATGGAAGAAATAAACTTAGGCGGCCCAAATTGGTGCAAACTGTATCGCGGCGAGAAACGGCCTTAGTCGATGCAAATAACAGCCGCAGGACTAGAATTGCGATTTTTCTGACTGGGTCCCCCAGATTTGCGCTGCGCCACATGCGGCTTGTTTGAGGAGCTAGACAGAGGTGCCACCGCTTTCGCATTGTTCTGCACTTTCGGGCTGATGCCTTTACTATTGCGCGGCCCTGCATTGCTCGCACGTTGTAACTGTGGCATCTGCTTTTTATGTCCTGGTGTGCCCCCTTGATTTGCATTAGACATCTGCATTTGACTGGGTTGTCCCTTGTTGTTGGAAGCTCGGTTATCGTTTTGCATTGATCCTGCTTTTTGCTGTTGCCGCTGTTTCTCGACAATACTGACCACTTTCTGTCCATTTTGATCAATATGCTCAATGAGCTGAATGGTGTGCACGTTGTGTCGGTCGGCAAAGTGTTGTTCCACATAGCGAGCGAATGACCCTGAACAGGTGAGCTCTTCTCCACATAAGTGGCATTTGAATAGCAGCGAAGGCGCAGCTGGTTGTTCCACTTTGCGACGTTTCTGTGGTGGGGCCGAGCCTGGCATTGCCACAACATCCTCATCCTCGTCGTCAATGACGATCGGGTTCTTTGTACTGGTTTTTGGTCGCTTCACAGCCTGTTTATTGTGATTCATGTCCGTTTTGGAGCCCTTCATGAATTTATAGTTCATCTGGTTTGTGAGATTTCGAACCACATTTTGCGCGACATTGCGGGCGATGTTTTGCGGCATCTGAGGGTTGCGTGTGTTGTTGTTGGCATAGATGCCACTGGGCATGGGGTAATTGCGTAGAAGGCTTGGGGAAAATTTGCCACCAGCGGCTCGCATTTCATTGAGAACTGAATTCATCACCAGTCGTTTCTGCTGTGATGCAGGTCCGTAACCCAATTGGCCAGCTTGACCCGACAACAGCATGCGCTGGAGCTCAGGGGATGCTCCGTTCGGAACGAAGATGCCCTGTTGTCGCAGCATATTCTGAAGGGTTTGTGCATCCAGGAGGCTCATCGCAGGTCTCGGTTTGCGCGCGGTCCACTTTTTGATTGTATCTTGCGACACGCGTGTGATTTTGACATTGCAGTCCTTGATCAGTTTCAACAGAGGTCGTGAGCGGGCGTTCAGTCCCGTACGAATCGTACGATACCACTCGACGCGCTCTGCTTTCGTGAACTTGTAGGCATGCGCCCACTTTGGACAACTGCGGCGGTTTTTCTTGAACGTGATCATGTCTTTGCGATCGCGCAAGCGGCGTATCATGTCGGTTTTCTTGGGCGTGTGGCAAAACTCCTCGTAGTTCGAGGTTGGCTCTTCGCTATGCACACGCACCTTTTCGGCTTGCTGGTTCATTAGATCAGCCACCCGTGTGCCGAGCGGAGACGAGAAATCAATACTTAAAATCGAAGTGCGTTTCTCTTTGTTCCACGGATCTTTATAAGCGTCTGAATCAGCGACTTCTTTACTCGATTTACTGCTTGTGCTCTCGGCATCACTGGCTTCAGCGATACGAACCGGTTCTGAATTCTCAACCGTATCGCATGCACCAAATAGACTTTTTCGCCTTGTCTTAATGGTTGGGCTAAATTCGCGGCTAAGTTGTGACATGAGGGATTTGGCAGTGCGTGGCGTAGTTGGTGATTTCAGCAAAGCGCTGTCTTTGTCACTACTATCATGATCTAGCTTTGTAATCTTGATATCTTTCACACGACTTCTCTGTTTTCGTACAACCTTAGCCTTCGACAGAGGCAACAAACCTAGACGTTCCACAATATCAACTTTTCGCGAGCGTGGCATTAAATCCACGTGGATTTGCTCCACTTGGGTTGTTGGGCGAGGGGGTATTTTGAAGGGGCGGGGAGGGAGCTGATTGGCGGAGTTCTTGAGGCAAACAGTTGAGTGGCGCAGGAGGGCGGTGGGTGAACGGAACTCCATGTTGCAGTATTCGCATACGAAGATCTCCAATAAGTCATCTTCGCGCTTGCGCTCAAGCCGGGCCGAGGTCCGCACTGTACAACAAAACATAAATATTCCTCACCAATCTTGTATTTGAGCTTAAAAAGTAATTTGATATTATAGTTTCCGAATTCAAGATGCTGAATATAATACTTTGAGAACTGTTGGCACTGGAAATATTACCAGATTGTTAGGGTTGATTGAGACTTAAATACATACATTGAACAAATGAGGACTGACCGTTTATCAAAAAGGCAGTTTCAGCTTTACTTGTACATTTTACTAGGTACTTGTACTTTAAATCTGTTTGAGCTCAATAGAATACAACTCAATAAAATACAAGCTACGGTACGACGACTTTCATTTCTTACCTGATTGCGCAGTACTGCGTGACTGGGGCGGTGCCACTGCCTCGCAGTCGGGCACATCGCCGGGCGGCGTATAATATTTGGGCAACGGGCTTAGCGACGTCACTTCACATAGCGGTTGCGGCGTCACTGGGATCTTGGCTTCGAGTGACGCGGGGACTTTACCGTCAAACTGAAAAGTTGATAGAATGCTTCGTTCATGAATAATATGTAGACTATATATGAAAGGGTATGTTGATGATAGTCACAACCAGATACTAGATACTGATATATTACATCACATATGTTTTCAAGTTTAATTGGTTATAACCTTTGAAACAAGCAATTTGGACCCAAACACAATTGACATTTCAACGTCAACATAATTACGAAACCGTCAAATGGCTAAAAATGGCTGTGTTACGGATAGGCAAAAAGCAAATTAGTCTAGCTTGGCAAGCCAGCAACTGACAAAAGTGTTTTTGGCTTTGTAGGTTCGGTTTGAGAATTATTAGCCTTTGTTAATCTTTTGGTGACGTGAGATGCGCTTTGTTTTAATTGGCTGCTATTTAAACATAAAATGCGCTCCTCGCTACTCAGATGATGGCATGATTCATTTCAAGGCCGAACCTTCAACACTGAACGAACCTTTTTCTGACTAAATGGATATAAAAGTTTAAATTTTGCACAAGTTCTAAGAAGAACGAAGTGAACACAAACACAAACATCCGTAATTATCTGTGGTGGACTAACGTAAAGAGATCTACAAACACTATTTGGTAAACCATGTTTTTTTGTGAAACAGTTTTCGGAGTCGAGTGTCCGCAAATAACGCACTAGAATCTAGTATTTTGGCAAATCCAAATGCGATGAGACAACATCCGTCGAAAAAAAGTTCCTTTTTTTAGAAACCAACAAAAAAATATCGAATATCGAGTATCCTTGGATATAAAAAAAAATTATTTCCAGCACAAGGATTATCATCGTGTTTACGAATACGTATGTAATTATGATATAGAACTGGCCAATTCATGGTCAGACAACCTTGTGCGGGTGTAAATGAAGGATTTTATAGTAGAAAACAAAATATCATTAATAACCTTTTAACGCCTCGTGATTGTGTCTTGACAAAGACATTGTCGTGCAGTAAGGTTTCTGAAGCTGCTTATATTATATTAAATGGCTTCCCAAAAACATACAAATGCTATCCCCAAATGTAAATGTTAAGAATTTTGATCATTTAAAGTTAGCATAACAGAATTGTAAGTGAAAACAAGAGGCCACAAAAACATCGCTCATAACGACAACATTTCTTGTCGCTGCCACGAACCCCCCTTTTACATGATTATCATCCGACGAATCCAACTCCCCTTACCTTGCTATGAGCGAGAACATCTAACTGTCGCGATGCATCGTCCTCTGTGCCGGGTGCCGGGTCTGTCCCGGGAGCGGCCTCATGCAAAAGATGCTCCACGTTGTGGAAACGGTAACAGCATCGCACTACGTTCCGCAGTTCCTCCGTCCAAGAAACCTGTGGATACACAACGCCAAGCACATGTGAATGACCGACTGGCATATCCTTCCTCATTTCGTCTATGTTTCTTATATATCCTCAGAATAAATGCTTGAACTTTCGAGAGAAAAAAGTTTCGAGAGATATGTCTTTTGTCCAATTGTGTCAATGCATGTAATTCATTTGCTTTACCACTACCACATTTGGCAATATTCCTTCTTTGTCTGACTAACCGTTCAATCACACAGATATAGCCTACTCTCAGTTTTGTTTACCAACAAGAGGTATTTAAATGCGCAATAGGAGTTGGATAAATATGCTGAGTCATTTGTTTGTGCAATGCCGGAAGTAACAAGTCTTATTTATGCTGACGTCATGATTATATCTTGCTGACAATTGTTTATCATCGATTGATGATTCATGGATTATATAGGCAATATTTTTATCACGTTTTGATCTATTGATTTTTTGACTATCATGCTTTCATAACATGAATGTATGAGGCGTACCTTGTTAAAGAGTATTGACAAAGCATGTAGCTAGTTTCCTTTTTAACTTTGGCCCAGGCGAAGATAATTATTACCAAAAATATCTAATTTAATGGACATTTTTATCAGAGGAAATGCTACCATAAATTGGCTACTTGAATGAATACATCATTTTCATCAGTCTTTAAAATGGCAATGCCGTTATGGCAATAACTGATCAAATTTCTTGCGAGCTTTTAATTAAATTACAACTTGTACTAATATAAATATGGTCAGTCAACCGGTTGAAATTATTAAGTTTTCAGCCAACAGTATTTGAGTCAATTAACATGCTATTTTTCTCTACAACCAGACCGCTTTATCAATAAAATCAGAAATACTGCTGATACAGCAAGGAGTCCTTTCTATCACGTACATGGAATTCTATTTTATGGAACAAAGACTTTGCTGACTAAACACATGTACTATGACTGAACAGATTAGTTGGCTGACTAATAGCTCATTTCTGGTTAGTGGCTCAGCATGCAGTCAAACCCCAAAACTAGTACAAACATTGCTCTCGCATGCTGTACTACTATGAATAAACATAGTACTTTTGCATTACAAATACGTGTTTTATTTCACATGTTAACAAACATAACTACAAAATTTAGTTTTAATATTCTACCAGAAATGAGAAAATATGTTGGAAGTTCAGGGGGGCTTATAGTGGATAGTGGATAAAGAAAGGTGGACTTAATCGAATAATGAAATGCCTTACTTTCATTAGGAATGCAAGTTGAGCCAGATATATTGTTAGAAGATCGTGAGGAAAAATAAAACACAAAGTTTGAATCTTAGGAAAAATTGATTGCACGAAGGTTCTAATGGTTTATCGGCTCTTCCATTGGTAGTCTATGAAAAAAAATCTTAATATCTGAGACCATTTAATCTTGATTCGTATGCTTAACAATTTGAGTGTTAACAATGACAGTCAATGGAGGGCTATCTAATGCAAAAGTAAAGACTTCATGAGGATTCGATAGCAGAGAAATTTAGAGAAAAACATTTAATTATAACTACCTATCATAATATCTTTTAGGATACCGCACACCCCTAATAAATGCTTTTCGGACTACATGTATCACGATATTCGTTCACACAAATACCGATAAACTATAGTCTCCGAGGCCCCTCTGTTCTGTTTGTATATATGAAGTTTAGTAATAAAATTAGACAACATCACAAAATAGATATGAAATGGGAAATTGTATATCGTACTTTCGGGACACCAAAAAAAAAACTG
>LQRL01083950.1:0-14796 GCA_001703475.1 Hydroides elegans | reverse complement strand
ATATTCATTTCCAGTTTTGTGGCTAAACAGTTTTAAATGACATGAACTGAAAGTCTAATATTCATAAGAAAGCGTTGCGGTAAACGGGGCTGACGCCTACGAATTTAGGGTGTGGTTAGGGGCTCCAACGCAAAGGCTTTCTTCCTCCTTGTGGACCTGGCAGTTTTTTATATTATAATATGTTTTGTTTCATTGATGGATCAGTCAATACTTATATAAATTGGAGTTTGAATATATTAAATCATTATATATTAAGATATCATGGAATTGAAGAGATCAGATACAGTTATTTCAAAATGAATAAGCTTAGCAAAAAGTAAATCATAATATATATGGATTTTATATATGTACTTTTCAAAAAGGATATGTTACATGAAATACAAATAAGAAAAGAACAAGCAATAGCACCCCCACTTCTCCTCATTCTCTTTTTCAACATAACACATATCACCCTTCTATCTCCTACCCAATAAAACCCATATCACACTAAAAGCAACCGAGCAACCCGAGTTAGGGTCAAATGGATGGCTTGGCATTATTTCCCGACCAAAAGCAAGTTGCTTTGAACTTCAGGACGGCGATTTGATACTGATTTCACTAGTCAGTCTTTCTGCTCCCGACATCAATGTAATATGTCATCCGAAGACTTACAATAAGCCCCTATGAATACCGAAAGACGCCTGAAAATGAGGGCTTTGGGACCCAGCTAGGTAGCTTTGGAGTAAACGGTTGCAAAAGATCTAGTATATGAGGAAATAGCGACTTTTCGGTTTTTATATATTGTATAGCTTCACAAATTTGGAAACAAATAGGTAATTTCGCAGCCTGTAAGAAATTATAGCTTTTGTCAAACAAATCAAAACGTTTCCATAGATGTGTAGCTGTTTCAAGAGAATAAGCCCAAAAATAAATACCAAATGTTTAAAAAAAATACAGTCGAAAACCAATGACCGATGTCAGGCCAATAATCGTCATTTTGCATTTGTACTGTACATGAACAGCGTCAGTTTCATCATGCAATGTCAAATTACACCCGAAATACTTCAGAATACACCAAAAATGCTACCCTATTGCATTTTTCAAAGTCATGTCTTTTTATGACGCTGGAACAACGAGCTGTTGTAAATGGGAAAAAGAAGTCTACGTAAATCTGGTCAAAAAGGAAGGTTATGTAAGTAGCCTAATTTCAGTGCCATCATTTATCTACAAAACATTTGAAATACAAGCAAAAACTGCAAATAGCCCGAAATAGCCAATTTCAATTAGATTTCAAACATTTTTTTCCGATACCTTCTGAAAGGCACGTTTGCGTCAGGAACTGCAATTTACTTTAACTAACCTAATTGTCCGATGCAAAAAAACTCCGAAAAAAGATAAGAAAAAGGGAAAAAAAAACGTATCGTAAAATGCAAAGAGAAAATGTGACAGGCAGTACTTGTGATTTTGTCAGGATATCGATATTTTGTCGCATAGCCGTTGCTATTTTTTAGACTGATATTTTGTTTCAGTGGGCGCTATGGGGTGTCTTGCATCATGGTAAAATACCCGATAAAGGGGCCCTTTAGATTTTTAAATGGCAGATCAATTATAAGATATTTTCTGAAACATATACAAGTATATATATAAAAAAGAACGTTATTGTTGAAATGGAGGGCTTTAATGATATATGCTTTTCGAAACGATCGACAACGGGAAAATAAGGTATGCGACGTTGAAAATGTTATGTCGATTTTCCGATAATGATGATAATACCGAGCAATGGATATGGATCTCATTTTATGACGTATTCTCAGGGCGCCATACCCACGTTTACGATGAAAAATAACGATATACATACATTACGAAGTTTCACCGTTTTGCTGAGTTGTTAATGTCGCGAACATGCACTGGGTTTATTGAGCAACTCATATGTGATAGTTTATGACAACCTATCATAATATAGATGTCGCTCCTAAATTGAGCTCAAAAATCACCAACTTCAATCGAGAAATCTTATTTTATACTTAACTTTTCATGAGATCAAAATAACGCATATCGTACCTTTGCTTAATAAAAATGATTTAATAGTTTTTTGCTCAACGTGGTTGCATGACTTGAGCATATTTTTGTTGACCATAATTTTGCTCTTAAAAGAGTCCAGAGGCCCCATATAGCACTCACTTGGCAAACAAGTGAAGGGCTCCGTGCCGCTATGTGTTAAGTCGACTGAACATGTTTCGCCTTAATGTATTGCAAAGTGTCATATGAGTGTATATCCATGTAATATACTTTATGATGCTACTAAATCAATGCGAACATAACAATTTAATCGTTTGGCCTTTTGCCAATCCTTATATAAATGACTAACAGTCAATACATTGTTTCTCGAAATGTCAATTTCAGACTTAGCACAATGTTGCACATAGCCCTTAAAGTGAGACTTCCATTTGCGATTTAAAGGCAACTATCAGTTGTGTGCCTTAAATCTAGCGATAAATGAGTTGCTTTGATTTGACAATAATTGAGATTGGCTGTTTCAATACGAGCTGCAAACGAAAAGGGCAAAATGGAGTCTTGCGCAAAACAACAGCACCTCATAATATTATTGCGCTACACGTCATACGCCACACGGCAAGACGCCTCCAAGGAAAGACGTCGCCATTCGATCCTTGTTATTGTTTTCCAAGCGTCATTTTTCTTCGCGAATGCAGTAAAACGCATTTGCAAATGTGGCGGTATGAACCCTTTAGTACGGATGACCTTCACAAACAATAAACTTGTTGACACACATTCGAAAAACGAAAAAAAAAGAGCCGAGCGACACGTTAAATAGTTCCACAACGTACCGAACCGTACTCATATCGAACCACATCCCTATTTTTTCTTAAATAAGTAAATGTATTACGTAACACCAAATTAAGTTGAGTCGATACGATGACCATGACATATTTTAGAATTCTAATGTTAAAATATCATGCTATTCAAAAGCATTGATCTATTTATTGGCTGCACTAGATGGTACTTCCTTAATTTCTATAAAACGCAGCGGAAGATATTATAACATAAACTTCCACGGTCTATGGATTTCGAAATGTCGTGCTTTGGCATAATTATTTGTCTTAGAACTGCCATCGATTCAGTCTAACAACCTTTTTTTATTATAACGCATACTTTAGGTTTGACGCAAATCCCCATTATTCAAATTAGTCAAGGTTGTTTTTTTCGCGTCTCCAAGTAAATAGTAAACAATGGATTTATCATCTTCAATAAAGGGTCTATGGAGACCGAAAACACAACATTGGGTTTCTTTCCTCAATTTTCTTGTGACAGAAACAAATGTTTTATGATAAATAACATCTATTGATATGTTGAGCAAATTGACTTTATTTTTATTTAGGTGATTTTTTTCAGGTTTTATTCTTTTATTTTTTATTTCGGTGTTGAGCTTTTTACAACGACACTGTGAAGATGTATGCTAAAAACTTTCGTTACATTTAATGGGACCTCATGATTCTAGTCTTAGGCCGCGTTCACGCAAAACAAGCTAGAAAATAATACAAAAAAAAAACGCCCGTATTTTGCGTGTACAGAAGGGATAAAGTGTTATGTTTTCATACAAAAGTGGCTTTCGAGCATTCGATTTTCGAGCTTTTATTTTCGTTTTTTTTTTGTTTGCTTGAACGAGCCTTTAGATGATAAATAAAAAACTTGACATTCAGAATAATGCATGTTAAGAAGACACATCATATTTGATTGAAGTTTTAAAAACCTAAATTTACACGATCACTCTGGTATTTCGGGTTCAGCGTATAATCAAATTTTGACACTGTCTATTTTCCAATCAGGGTGATGGTTTTCCCCTTTATAAGCAATCAATAAATTGGGTGGCACTTCTCAAGGTGGTAGCCAACAGGTCTACTACTCAAGGGAAGCAATAAGAAGCTGCTACAGAATATCTGGGGAAGAGTAAAATATCTTATGTTTGTTTAATCATTCTAATTTTATATCCACTTGAAATAAAATCAAATCGATATTTGTGGACTTTCATTTGCTTCAAACGCCGCATTGATGCGCTGTTGAACCTTCAGAGGAACCGGAACCCCTACGTCAGGAAATTGAATTCGAAGTATATATTTAAGTGCGATGAAAGGTTTATGAACACCATCCATTTTGATAAGGTCCAAAAACAAAAACGAAAGTTATGCGCATCATTAAGACAACGATGTTAAACAATCTTTTTTTTTCTTAAAGTTATCATTAATAAGACTGAAAGTAAAATTTAGCTTCCTTCATAAGCAGATGAAAACGGAAGTTCGTTTGTCTAAAGCAAATATTTTAAAGAAAATTATCAATTTTGAAGTAGTTTTGCTAAAATAAGGGTTACTCAACGTAACTATATAGTCGTTTGAAATTTGCAGAAAAATATTTTTCTTTTTTTTTGCAAAAAGGGGAACCCATGATTACAAACTAAAACCTTGAATAATCGATCCGGCCGGAATTCTTTTTTTTTGTGTTCGGTAATGGAAGTGTCACTGCTATATATCATCAACGTCTGCTGGCTGTTCAATTAACCCAAATTACCGAAATTTACAACCATCCGTATCTCAGCATATATGGTCGGTCACATATATGAGCTTTTCAACAAAGGACATTTTCTAATAAAACCTTATACTTATATTAAGGAGCTATTGTATTTGAATCATTTCGCGATTTATTTTCAAAGTCAAACATGTGATTTACTTTAAAACCCAATAAAATAGTTTCAGGATAGAATCTATGGAGTTGCAACATCATAAAGACGCAATGGATGTGTTTTTGTTTTTATTTTAAAACTTTATTAATTGTGGCTCGTGCCTGCATCTTGTGCGTAAATTTACGTTTTAGGATGTGAACGTGACCTTTTGATGACACTGCATATTCAAGTCGAAAAAAACATCCAACGTATTGTGATATTAAACAAAACTGAAATGAACCCTGCAACGTCATATGGCGTGCCTCGGTAAACAGCAAAAAAAAACGTTTTTTTTTATTTTTATTGAATGTTTTATCACGTCTTCCCACGTTTTTCGACTTGAGCCTTTTCAACTTGCTGCGTTTTTTTATTTTCTCTCTTTTGATCCTAAAGCGACTTCTAATCGATGTAACGTGCGACAAATTACGATATAAAACATTATACCCAGAAAACAGCAAACGTATAAAAGAGTTTTTTTTTAATCAACGTAATAAGAAAGTAATTTAGTGATAATTTGTTTTACGTATTTCGGTCGTTTACTTGGTATTGAGTGTTTAATCACGTCCTCCCACCTTTTTCGACTTGAGCCTCAGCAATTTCGTGCGCTGTTCCCTCTTTTCCCTTTGCTGTTCCTGAGGCGTCTTCTTGTGCCAGTTGTCAAGGGTCCATAGCAACAGTTGGTGCGCGTCCGGGTGCGTACTCGCTGGACCCTCCATGTTCTGATTTGTCAATTGCGGTGTTTGGATCGAGCGTCGAATGTTAGGGAAAGGGAATATTCTTCTCTTGTATATATAGAGTTTGAATTCGAATTATGTTATCCTGGTCAAATAAACAATAAACGTTGTCAACTGTGTAATAAGAAACTATATCAATAGTATAATGAAAAGAATATATGCATCAGAAAATGAGAAGATTAAGTGTATTACAGAAAGCGATTTAATGAAATATTCGAAGCTGATTAAATTATGGCATAAATATGTTTATGTTATTCCTAGTCGCAATACAGAGTAGTTGTATGTATTAATTAATTTATATATATGAAGTCGAGTTTTAACCTTTAATATATTGTACAGGACTTGCTATTTGTTCAAACATGTATACTATTACCATTTTGTATATGGACATAGAAGTCTGAAATAAACAGCCAAACTAAAAAAAAAAAACTAAACTGGTCAGATCCACGTAAGTCGTTTTAGAACATATGTTAAGATATTTCGCGTGTTCACCTCTGGGTAACTTATGTTTAAATGTGGTATCCTAGAGAATATGTTCAATGTAGAATGAAGCAATATTTGTTTGATTGTAATTTTCAGTAAAAAGTATAATGACGTTATAATACATTCATATATTATCCTAAATCCAGACACATGGCCACATAATATTGCTTTTCGAGTTCAAGTATGTTAATTTGTTTATCATGATAACAAGTCCTGTCTAATTCCATTTGTATGTTTCATTATCATTTTAAACACATTATATTTACTCGAATTATAAATCAAATCATATTAACATTCTGGATTCATTAAAGCGATGCTTACCGCTCAGAGCAACAAGAACGACTTTATATGGCTCACTTAGTCTGCTCTCGCCCCGTTGCTCATGAAATGCCTTTAACGTTGAGGGCGCCAGTTGGAAAGGGGTGTCTGTAGAAACCTGTTGATTCTTAAGTTGAGGTATTCGTTATTATTCTTCAAATTTATATTGAATAACCAAATGTTTTATTTTTTTTTTCAAATATTTAGCATTCAAACAATACACCTCGATTAAAGTTTGATGATTATCTATTTTTTTCTGATTTTGTTGTTGTATGATGTCTTTATTCACCAATACATTTTTTGAATAGCCATGCATATACATGTAGCAAATTTCCATGTAAATTAGGGTAAGTTGACTTAGCAGGCATTTATATTGCATCCCTTTGACAACAAAAACGTTGCGTTTGACTTTATTTTTTAAGCAGTTAACTTGCTTAGGATCAGCTGTATCATGTGACTAATACTGGAGAAAAATGTTAAATAATCGAATTTCGGAGTAATGACTCTTGAGTCCTCAAGTACCACTGTTCAATTGTGGTCAATATGGTTTTCTTTTCCTTTTTTTACATTTTCATTTATTTTTAATTTATCATTATATCATGGCAAGTCAATCGTTGCATGATATATACATTCATTATTATTTTGGTATGGAAAAACGAAAAATTATATTTCATTCGGATTATTCTCTTTAAGAGCTTAACTGCTTTTCGAAACATACTGATAGGAATGAGGCAAACGACTTAAATAAGGTTCCAAAGCAATAGCTCTATATAAGCAACTAACAAACAAGTCACACCTTGTTGGAAGAATAAGCTTCATATTTCGCCTCATTAGACGCCGGATTCGAATAATTAAACTGTCTTCAGCTTATGGATTTATGGTCCATTCCTTTGGGAGGGGGCCCCTGTAATTACAGAGCATTGTGATACAGGACCCTCCTCAACCTGTGGGTCTGACAAAGTGACCCGACAAGTGGTCTTTACTCAAAGTTTTAGGCCTTGGCCCGATCTCATTCCTCACATTTCTATAGCAAAATGGATGGATGCATAAATATGTTTGGTTCCGAAATGCGATTGGAGAAAACTGAGTCGGAATGATCCGTTATGTTTAAATTCGATTTGGGTATTTTGGGCGATAAAGCTTTGAAATGTATGATTTCTGACTTTTAATATATTTGATTTAACCATAGAGCACAGAATGCGAATGAGAAACATCAGTTGTCGTACATCAGGGTTCGGACGATTTTTTTTTGTTAAACAAAAATGCTTTTTATATGAGATACAGATCATGCGCCGTTTGCAATCCGATTTGTGACCTGTGGTCGAATTAAAGGTAAAACAAACTATTTATCTTTGATTAAATAACTTATATACCATATTCCATACATTCAAGCTTCATTGAGTCGAACAACTTCCGGTAAGGAAATGTCTTAATTAAAAGGGCCCTGAACACACATAACCATTATCAATTTAACATTTCCAAGAACTTCAGCTATTTATGTTTACTATACGTCTAAAAAAAGTTTTATAGTTTTTTCACAGTTTTGGCACAACAAAAAATGTTAAGACATTTTTGTCTCAAAATAGCGATTCTCGATTAAGCACATTAATGCAACAAAACACCCGTCGCAATACCATCCCGAATCCAATTGTCACCAGTGATATAATTCATCATTTTTCTAAATTGAACAGACACCTATCCATGAGAGATAACATTCATGACACGAGTCAAAGGATTGTGGTAGATCCTATATGACTTGGAGGATCTGCACCAGTAAGATTAACAGAATCACTCAAAATCGAACTGAAAATCTAATAAAGGAGATGGTCAGAACTTGGCAGCTGACAGAAAGAACACTTCGCTCACAATGTTATGTGAAAATAGCCTAAGTTCGTAGCATAGACAATTCACTTGTAACTGATATTTATGTCGTAGGGTGGTAAGCTGATACTGTATGCATATCATTATAGAATGAGCAAGAGGAATTTAATTAATTTTTCTCTTTGTTAGGCAGCACTATCACAAGGATAACCAAAGTAGTGGCGGATCAAGGTTCGAATCAGAGAGGGTGTGTCTCTATTTATACATTCTAAATCCACAAAGCAACAAATAAATAAATATATTTGATTTAACTTGCACAAAGGGTGTGTGCGACGGGGGAAACCTTCTGATTCCGCTAGCGACTTATTTGTATTATTTCAAATTTCGCATTTCGTGCTTTGGAAAGAAAAATTATGAAAAAAGTGCACCAAGATATGGCGTTGTCACCACTCCCTGACAGCGTAAAAAATGGACATTGTCTCATTCGCCACTTGCATTAATCCATCTTTATCCACGTATTTGTCATAATTCACTGTGTAGGTGTCGCTACTGGTGTTGCTTTCGGTGGCTTTGCTGGAAACAAGCCTGATGAAGAATTTAAGAAGACTATAACATGTCTTTTGGGGACAGAACTTCAATTATGCAATAAGGAGGATGGTTTTAGTTCCGAGAAATATATATGCAGATGAGAAAAACTCATTTCAATGTCCCAAAAGATCGAGAAAAATGTTATTTCGTGTAGTGGTTAGCTTATTCATATACATGTATATTTGGGAAAACAAAAACAGTTTCTCATATTGATTAAGTTTTGTTATCATATCGTCTTCATTTTTTGATATACGAATTTGTGTAGTTCGAATATCACATGTTTCTTATTATGTTTTGCGCCTTTGAATTATAAACGTGATTTCAAAGTTGGGGCAGATAGCTTACCGCCCCGGTGTATGACTATGTATTTTCTTATAATGGTACTATCAACGACTTTAATGCGCACCTGGAATCAATATAAATATACATAGTTAATCCAGCGGCTTCGATTCCGCTGGGTTTGCTATATTTGATACCAATTTCGCAGTGGTTGCAGAATATTTGACTGGTCGTTATCAGCATCATTATATCTTTATAAAACATATTTTGGACATGAAATACCAAGGATTCCGGCACGTTAATGTGTCTTGCGTCCCAACCGGTCCCTTGTTCGGTTAAAACTTATGAGCTCTATGCAAGCTGCTAACCAAAGTTCACCCAAAGCAAAGCAGTATTTCATAAGTGGTCGCAGATGTTCAAGTATAATGGAAATATTCTTGGACATGAAGATGTTTTCACCAAGGGATCTGGTTACCAGGAGGATCAGCATACTTGAAATCTGAACAATTCAGTTGAATTCCGTATTCATGAAGTTTGTTAAAGGCAAATATGGTTGATGTATAACGTTCCTGAATTATCCCAAAAATCCAGACTCATAATGTGTAACACTGGAAAACGTTATGCTTGGTCAATCGATAATATTTCTGTGCAGTAACAAGGTTATTTCATAGTGGAGCATTGATACTATCGCGTCCAGCTTTCTGAAATATCGAAACTATCATATGTGCTGCTTTTGATAAATTCGCAGATGTGAAACATTAATAAAAGAAACTCTTACAGCGTCAGTTCTCGTCTAAAAAAGATAAGTAGGGTTGCTCAATTTCCGCTGGATTGCGTACGTCATTATGTTGACTGACTGCAGTTTACATAGAATCTACAAATAGACTCCGAACCCCACGTTATCGCTCACGGGGTATCAAGAGGCTTAATGGGTCTCTGTGTTTGTCCACATTGAAAGTGTGTCGAGTTCGATCCCAATGTCCTATTCGTCACAATATTTGTTGATCAGTGTGGTAAGAGACAAAAACCGGAAATTATAAAGCAATCAGGCATGTCCGATTGCGCTGGTTCCTCATTGATCTTATTGTGGGACGGCTCTTTAACGCTTGCAGTTAACAAAATATGAAATGTTGAGGATTATTTAAAGAATGTTCAGCATATGCGTAAGCATAGTTGCTGCTTCTTTTGGTAAAGAATAATGAAATAAAGTCATGATTTGCTACATTTGTCATGATTTGAAACAGAAGTTGCAATGCAGTACTTTAAAGTACTGCATTGCAACTTCTGTTTCAAGAGATATGCTGAGAGGATACAACACAAGGATGAAAACCTCAATATCCACAATCACCAAAACCAGATAGAATCTATCGCCCTATATCTTTGACATTTAATCGTGGCGAGTCTACCCAAACATTTCTTGTTGCTTTTTAATTCTTGTGACTTTCTAATGCAAATAAGTAGAAGTCGTAGGAGTCAAGCGAAAGATTTTTTGGGGCGTCACGGAGTTAATTCAACAACCATCTCAGGCCATAAATTTCCAACTGAATGGTAAAATAGCTGCCTTGGAAAATGTCAAGAACATTTCGAGCACATTCAAAGTACAGAGAAGAGAGAGGACTTTTTGATTTTTTTGCTCATCTAATCAGTGTTGGTTGCCAGTGGTTGGTATATGTGTATGTTTTGAAACTGTCACAACAACAAACTCATAGAATGTCTGTAACTGTAATAAAGAGATATCAAGAGAAATTTATACTTTGCTCAATTTTTTTTTCAGATATTATAATAGAGCTTTATATAGGGCGTTGTAACACTAAAGGAAAACTGCATATTTTCAAACAGAGACTCTGTTTATATTGATATGATCCTATATGTTTTATAACAAGAGTGGCGAGACAACACAGTGTTGCCGTTTTTGCATAAATACCGTTTTTATTTAATTAATTGAAGGGCTCCGTGCAACAATGTGTTAAGTCGACTTAACATGTTTCGCTAAAATATATGGCAAAGTGCCAAGTATTATCTTATCCATGTTATATACTTGAGTTATTCTAAAATATAGAGTGCGATCATCATTATTTTATCCTTTGGCTATTTGCCAATCCTTATATAAATGATCAATCTAAAAACATTCAATGCCTCGTTTCTCAAAACATCGATTTCAGACTTAACACATTGTTGCACGGAGCCCTTCAATTGTGACTGCGCCCTAAGTGAATTGCAGGCAAAAATGTCGTAGAAATATTCAAAGCGATGCGTCATCTATTTTTCACGATAAACCTCGAATGAGTAGCTTCGGTATTTTTGGAATCCTGACAAATCAAACGCTATCAATACTCAACGGAAGCAGTGACCACACCATTAAGAAATACGGCTTGCTTTGAATGAGATAATGGCATGCATGTTGATAATGCCAAATCCATTAGAAGATGTAGGTTATTAAGCCCAGGGGCTGACCGCAAGGAAGCGCTGGCCAACACTGGACCAATATCCCAACTGGCAAGATTTTAGTTGATGTTCGGACGATGTTATCATTTGGTTGTAATTGCAGATCAAGGAAATATTGAACTGTGAGCGCCAAAGGTATCAATTAAAAGAGCGAACAGGGTGCCAAAGAATGTATGTTACACAAAAGTACGAATGTGGGGGGCTCTAAATCCATGTGCAGGATGTTAATAAAACTTCGACACACGCAATTATTGATATCAGATATCAGATTATTCTATCGTGTAGGGTAACGACGCAACTATGTAAAAAGTAGCTCCATTGTTAAAAATGACATCAAAAACAGCGTTCTATGAAAACAGTAAAATTATGTCCAGGCTTTATCTTAATAAGTTACGAAATCAGACATGGCGGCGTTACGTCTTTTTCTGACGTTGCAAAATTGTCCGATATCTCTGTCCAACGGGATACTATATATTCCATGGATGTTCCTTCATGAAAGCTCCTCCGCTAAAAGTCTGTGGCATTCATCTGAGACGCATGGCTTTACTTTATGGTCACGTTGGGTTACTCATTTTAGTGATAGGGTGAGTATGCTGCCTGATCGGTTACTCATTTTTCTAATAAAAGATATATTATATGTTTAAAAAATATATATATGAATTTATGTATATAATATCGTAAACTTAAACCATATCTTACTGTATTTCACTGCGGATGCCAAAATAGTAAACTCTCAAGTACACATAACATTTTCATCGATGAAATACTTATTTCTCTAAGGATCATATAATAATTCATATGGACTATTTGAAAATAATATAAACTCCATTATTTGAAATTTGAATGAGGCTCAATTTTTTGCAGATTTAAGACAAATGGTCGTCGGGTGCTAGGTGCCTAGATACATGTCCCGCACATATGGGGTGCATAAGAATAATTTATACTCATAATATATATATGAACACTTCTCTATTATTTCTCGCCCTTTTATATTTGAACCCTAGCTCATGGAGTAATTTAAATAGCATGAATTCAGATATATCGAAATCGTGTTTTTTCCTTCAAACTACATTTAATTTTTTCAACAAACATTAAAAAAAACAACTATATACTGTTCTTTTTATAACGTTTTTTTTCTAAAATTCATCAAATTTAAATCGCCTCGATATTTTCCGTTTCGGGCTTTGATTAATTATTCTTGTCTCTGTTCTTAATTATTCTCTGGAGAGCACTATCTGAAATACCGATAATATCTATTGTATTTTTTGAAGAATCGATTACTCGAAAACCTAGGCCCTGACTCTTAATTAAACACTTGGAAGTTGTTTCCTTTTTCCTTTTCTAAAAACCAATATATTGTTTTGCTATGTTTACGTATGTGTATAAAAAGTTGATATGCAATGAATTTATATACTAGTTATATTATAAACTTGTCATGCCCCTGCATGTGCATATACATGTAAATAAGGTACTGTGAGATGACCATATATAAATTCTAGTCTAGTTGTTTGTCTAGCATTGGGGTGATTGTTTTCCAATCAACCATGTCTCTGCATATAACTATAAGTTATGGATGCGCTGATATCCAGATGTGAAAATGCTTATCTTGGTGAATGTCTCGAAGTTATATTTTTTGGTATATGCTTTATTTTCCTTTTAGATGGAATTTTAAATCATAGATGGAGAAATGGGGACAAAATGCATAAAATAGTGATGTATCGTCCTTTATTTGAATATGTGACAAAACATTTCTTTGGTGTTAAGGTTGAATATTTGCTTTACATGTTATGGAAATTATCAATTGTGAAACATTTTCGAATTTTATAAATGTAAAAATTTTGATTTAAAGTTTTGGCATTTTTAAGACGGTTCAAATAAGGTGATTAATTAACTAAATGAATGTTTGTTTCCTAAGCTATGTTATAATTTAAAAATAATCATCCACCCGACGTCACGCATTAATAAGTGATACGTCACAACTTAAGCTCCAGGTGATTTTGGACAAACCTGGTCACTTCTTCTAACTGCAAGTGCTGTGAACGGTTTTCATATGTTGGTGCTAGTTGCAAGTAAATTCGTGCAAGCGCTCTGAACGGGCCCTTAATAGAGAGTTCTACTGGTTGATGACCCTGTCTAGATTCTTGTCTAGACCAACATTATTAAGTCTATTTTGGTTTGAAAATGCCACACATTGTTCATTGTTCTGATTAATCTATTGATAATCAGATGCACCCGATTTTTTGGAATAAAAAGTACTTACTTATTTTTCGAATTCTAGTTTTCAACAATCATTATAAGAAAAATTACCAAAGTATAAAATATTATTTGATCGAAAATTGCCGGGTTTATGTCTGGATCTATTGCAAAGAAAGTTCCAAGATTGCAAAAGAAATAATCGAATAAGATGCAAAAATCACTATGTCAAATTATTTCAAACATACTTTATGTGTCTTATTTTTTATGTCAGCAAAACAATATTCATGAGAGAAACTCTCAAATACCAATTGCATTCCAAATGACTTTAACTGTTCTTCTAGACTACTGTCTTTGTTCACACTGTCTTTAATACTTTTTTTATTCCAACAGACATTTGAACCATTTCTTATTGAACCAATCTTGCAAGCTATGTGATTTCGGTTATATGTCATTTGAAATTAAAGGCAGTCGATTGAAGGGTTCTGTACAACAATTGCCCAGTTTCAGAGATCGCAATTAATCTAAGATTGGCTGTAATCCGGGGATTAATCTAAGATTAGGAAATTTTCGCGTTTCAGACCTATGGAGTATAGTCAATCTAAGGCTGAAAATGTAATCCTGGGGGCTAGTAGGATTAAGTCGGGTATCATTTGCAAATGTTGCCTTTTCTACTCGAAATATTTGTTTTTTTTTTTTCGTTTATAATTATATTAAGTACCAAAAGTACATATAACGGTATATTATTCTTGAATTAGTTTGATTGATAAGAAAAAAAAAAGAATTTTTGTCCAAAAGTTTAACTTCAGTTTATGACAATGCATATACTATTATGGCATTTAGCTAAAGTTGTATGATCAAAGGCCTCACTTTCAGATATATTTGTGCCATAATTGTTATCTTGCTAGCTATATATGGAATTTACAGTGTTTTCCACTTGTTTGTATTATATTGTGATGATTCGAATGTTTGTAAGTACATATACCGAGATACTTTAACACCTTGCAATAGATTTAAAAAGTAGGCTATCGACCCTCTACAGAGAAAATGACTGGCATATTGATATGTGTGATCAAACACAGAGAAAAAGGCCAAACACGACGTACTGATGCATAGATATATACTATAGGGATAAAACACGACTGTGAGTTTGTATAGCTGATTTAGAGCGAAGAAGAAACAATTACAAAACGAACGCCGAAGGCGTGAGTTTTGTAATAGTTT